>ML819465.1:314169-329468 GCA_009831015.1 Picea engelmannii
AAAATGAAAATGTCTCCTTGGTATATATAGGAGGCTAGGAGGTATAATTACAACTAATGGCCTAAATACGACATAAATAAAATAACATTACTAATATAATATGCCCCAATTAAGGGGTAATGATCCAATATTAGGGCTTAACAAAGAGACCCAAAAGGGTTCAAGGCAAGAGATTGAGCATTCACTATAGGTCGTGCCATAGTGATAGGTTCCTCCGACACTACAACCATTTTGGTTGTAGTAGTTGAAGGGGTGCCATTAACTTTAGTGGGTGTGCGAGTCAAAGGGCTCTCAGTGTTCTAAAGACTAGGTTCAGTACTCATCCTTGTAGAATCACAAGTCTGAATGGTGGATTTGTGTGTACCACGCCTAATAAATCTACGCCTTTTAGAAGGAAAAGACTAGAAATCTGGTGGTAACTGTAACAAGCGACGAGACCGGTGGGGATGCTAGTTCGACTCCACGATGACTTAAGACTCTAAAGATAAAAAATAAATCCTAATTCCAACTAGTAATCAAAGATCACACCAAAATTCAACCGACCAATATGCACACAAACGGGGTAAAATGGTTGAAAGTGGCCTGCCTCCCCAAAGAAGGCATGTCTCTCCCAAGAGGGGCCTGAGACTCCCTGCTAAATATTAGAGGTAACAGAGTCAGTTATAAGGGCCCTCGTGGGATTAAAAACCAGCCGTTCAGATCCCCCCTAGAGAGGTAATCCTCCATAAAGGTTGTGTGTTGTTCGACCCTTATCTGACCCAAGGTACCTGCAGAATAACCCCTTCAAGTAACCTATGAGGCACCTAAGTCAAGTAACTAATAAACCAATGTATAACCGATGCATAGGCAAGAAGTCATAAGTTAGGTTGATTGTATGGGCAGGGTAGCAAAGCCAAAAACCTTGAAAGTATGGCCTCTCATGGAGGAAAAGGCACTAACAAGATCCCCAGAAATATATCTGATGCTAAGAAGGTATTGGGGGGATATCCCTTCAACCAACCTCGCGTGGCCTCATGATTAACTCCAGTGTGAGCAGAGCCTCATGATATTACCAATTATACAATGGATTTCTCCACTCCCTTTCTAAAACACATATGTTGATTTAATTTCCTTGGAGAAGTTTACTCACAAAATCCTATTCCAAGGCACTAAATCCTAAGCTAGTTTGTGCACCCTAGAAAATAAAATCATGAATAATCAATTTTAAATTATAGTGTTAATTTTAGTGGTCGTTATTACTCAAAAAGGTATGGTAGTGAAACTCATGATGTTATGACTCAACAAGAAAAGTAAATATGAATATAATGCAAAGTATTAACTTCAATTTTCAATGAATGATATGCTTCTAAAAACAAATGCAATTTTCAATTTCAACTCTTCAATTCTGAAGTAAAAATTCAATCTTTCATTACATGAACTAAGCTAATGACAAAAGACTCAAAAGATAAAAATGACAAGCAATGAAAAATGCCTAATATTTTTGTATTTTCAATATAAGAGGAAACAAAATGCATGGATTGACAAGAAACTTGATATATAAAACTCTACTGTGTATAGCAACAGACAACTCAAGTAGGATACCAAGCAACAATAAACCCATCGCAATGTGCAAGGGAAATCAAAATGAAAAGGTGATGAGAAAGACTCTGCCCAAAAATTCAACCAAAGACAAGTTTCCTGTCATCCCACAAGCACTTAACATGCACTACAAAGACCTAAGAAGACTCAACAAACATCAAATCCCACCCAACAACCACTATACCCAACAAATAAGAAAGGAAAGATGATGTACGCGACTGTTTGAGGAAACATAGCATATGTACACAACTTGCAGAGGGACAACTTGCGTATATACACAACTATCAAGCTAAAAAGCATGTATATGTTTCAACAACAAGGCCAGGCAAGGGAGAAGGATGAAAATTCAGACCCAGAGTGAACATAAACTATTAAGCAATGATACGACAAGAAAATCAATAGGAACAAGATAAATCTAAGGAGAAAATTACTCCAAACCCTAAGAAAGAAGAGTCAGTCCCCAATATGGTCACCAATTCTACTACAAGGAAAATCTCTCTATGTCTAGGGTAAACCACAATAGACATAAATGATTGTAGAAATAAACTCTATCCCAAAAACATTCTATATAAACCAATATACAAGAGAGATATGAAATAGGCATACCTCGTCCAGATGTTCGATGAAGTCCACCATTGAGCACTTTGACTCAAATCTATATACTTGCAACTAGTTCTCAACAACCAAGAAAAGGAAGCATATGGTGATAATATAAAAGGTTATCACATTAGATAGCATAATCCATTAATATACATAACAAATACACCCATGGATAAAAACTCAAATATTTTCAAGATATCAATTGTATGGGAAAAGAGTATTTCCATTAAATATGATCAGCATAAGTGAAAATGTTACAGAATTTCAAGTCGGCATAGTTCGAAATCGAGAAACTAAGTTCCTTCCAGTTGGGCCTCCACCACTTCAATCCTCCACCAAAGGAAATATCATAATAGAGAAGCAATGAGGTTCTCAATCAATAAGGGAAGAGCTTGGGGGCTGAACACTATGTTCAGACTTAGAGGACAAAGGGATGCAGACTCAATATGAAGTAAATAATTTCTCCAGAGTTACTTTGCTCTCAAATTTGAATTCTTTCTCCTCCTTTCCATAGCTTGGAATTGACCAATTTATAGCCTTCAAATGGAACAGAAGGGCCGAGTCGGAACATTTCCAGTATATGGAAGGCCAAGGATCATAGATCTCCTTTCATGACATGGAAACCCGACATTAATTTTCATTTTTTGTGTAATGATCCCAAGCCAATGTTTTTTCTTGGAATCACTAACTAACCACTAATTTGATTATTAATTGTTGTGTATGCAGGTTGGCCATGAATATTTTGGACTTAGGTTTATTCATTTATTCAGCCACAGATTATACAGGAATCATTTCCATCATATGAAGATCATCAACAAAGCATAAGATAGGAACCACAAACAAGATGTGACCTTTATTATAAGAAAGCAAGCACCTGATACAGATAGAGAAGCAGATATGGAATAGCTTCATATGGCTTCGAGACAATAATAGAGCTACATACAAAATGCTCCTGGAGATACAAATCAAGCCTCCCAAAGGCTATAATAGAAGATGAATGCTCAACTGCAAAAATAGGGTTTAAGCCTAACCCTCAAGCAACTGGTACAACTTTGCTGACTGCTAGTACGAACTGTTGAAGACAATGGATACCAAGGATTCGACCCTCTTGAATATGAAGATCCTAAAATGATTCCAAACCCCTCCCAATGATAGATCAAGGCAATGGAAGCCTCCTCCTAAAGTATGGAGCTTAAACACTGAAGCTTCCTCCTCAAACTGCAGAAACCCTAGACTTGTACGACTCTCTTGAAACCTTGAATATGGCCAATAGTACAGCTTAGATGAATATGGGCTCTGAATCCCCTGAAACTCTCTAGGATGGTAGACCAGGCAACCACAAGCACCCAAGAGAATTTTCAAGGTCAAATATAGCCTATGGACTTCTAGATATAAGAAATAATGAATCACCAAATCATCCTCTTCCTCCTGAAATCATCCCAACCTGCAAATGGATGATAGGGACGTGATAAATCCTCCAAGAATCCCTCAAACTAATGAGATAGGGATTGCAAGAAAAACCCTAATGCTGAAAACCTCCAAATCTTCATCAATATGATGGATCGAACTATTCCTCAACAAATGGTGCGCCCCTGCAAGAAAACCCTAGTTGGTACGACCCTAATGGTCCAACTGGTACGACCCTGCTAGTCCTCCTTATTAGATGATGGATGTAGAATGGTGTGGGTAGAGTGTTTCATCCCTGAGACCAAGCTTGGAACAAGTTGAGTGGAAAATTTCACCACTGAGTTGCTCACTAGGGTTTGTAATATCAAAAACCCTCAAAACTGTATGCCCAAGAGCATCAACAAGAAAATACCAAAATCCAGAATGAATGGGAGGTGCACCCTAGCCTTCTCTTTATAGTGTTTTTTATTTATTTATTTGTGTTTCTTTGTTGAGTTAAGTTAACCCCTAGGGTTAACCCCTGACTCAACCTTGAACGCTTCTATTCCTTCATTGAGTTATATTTTAAACTCTTTTTACCTTTTTATTAAGTCAACTTAAGAATATAACATTATTTTGGTTGACTTTTCCCCTCAGTGTGAGACTATGGCCTAGTGGGGATACCTAGACCACTAAGTCATCCCAAACCTCCTCAACAAGAGGTGGGGGACAATACATTTTGGCACAAATCCCGATGTACATGGGTTGTAGTGGTGCATCCTATGTATACGCATGTTGTTTAGTAGGAAAGATGCGTACATGTGGAAAAGTATGTATTTTTATCTCTATATTTTACAAAGAGGGATGATAAGTCTACATAGGTAAATCAAAAAATGCCTTCTGTGCAATATTGCATAGGGTGGGGAAAATCTTGCTATAGCACTTGGTACATGGTTGGAGGTACTTGTTAGTAGTATTGTTGACACATGGTTTATGGATGATGTAGCATACTTGTCTTGGAATATCACTAGAAGCACATATTGATCTTTGTGATGATTATGAGTTGTTGTGTTATGCTTGGTTGATGCACATCTTGGTGATATTGTGCATATGGTTGAGAGTTGTCTTGGTGAGTATATCTGATTTGGTTGATAAGATTGATGAGAGAGGTTGTTGTGATAGGTTGTTTGGACAGGTTATTGTGACAGGTTATTTGTACAGGTTTGGTGCACACTTGATGCACTTGTTTATGGTAGAGGTTGAGGTACATGTTGGCACATGTTATTGGTATAGGTTATTACATGTTGATTACAGGTTGATTGGTATAGGTTTACAACAATATATCTCATAATGATAGTGTGACAATGGTTCCATCATTCTACTTCTACGTTAGGGCAGTTGGACGAGGCAAGGACAGGTGGTTGTAGCCACCTTCCAATTGTAGCCGGAGAACATAGGGGGTCATATACTCCTTCTGGTTGTAGCCAAATAATTTTGGAGTTGGAGTTTCCCTTGGGTTGTAGCCTGAGAAACTAGGGGGTTGTAGCCTCCTTCTGGTTGTAGCTAGAGAATTGGGTAGTTGGAGCTTCCTTCAGGTTGTAGCCTGATAAAGTAGAGGGTTGGAGCCTCCTTCCAGTTGCAGCTAGAAAACAAAGGAAGTTGGTGCTTCCAATGAATGTAATTCTTAAAGACATATAATAATAAAAAAAATTGTGGTTTTCTCTTGCTTTGGGTTTCCACGTAAAACACTTTTGTATTGTGTATTTGTGTGATTTCTCATTTGTTCATTGTTTATTTACTCTGCAACTATTGGATGATAATGCTACATTGATATAACACTTGCATTTTATGGTGAAAAAGGATTAAATTTCTCTATTAATGATTCACCCCCCCTCTGAGTAATCCAACAATTGGTATCAGAGTAGGGTCCTTCAGGAAACAGTTTAACCACTGGAAGGACGTCATGGATTATTCTGAGAATGGAGTACCAATGTTTAATGGCCAGAATGGTTCAAAATATGAGATGTGGAGCATAAGGACGAAAGTATTTTTATATGCATAGGGACATTATATTTGGCTATCAGTCATTATAGCATATGATAGTTCAAAAAGGGAAAGGACTGCAGCCAAGAAAGAATTGAAGAAGAATAACAAAATAGCAATGGATTTCATGTGGGAAGGATTACCTAATCCGGTAAGAGAAAAGGTTGGTAAATGTTCATCAGGAAAAGAACTTTGGGACAAGTTACATGAAATATATTCTTCACCCATCACAGATCCAAAAAATGCCAAAGAATATGCAGATACGGATCAAGAAGAATTATGTTCACTGTGTCAAACAGATTTAGAATATGAAGAGTACATAATCACCAGAGGTATGTTGTTTTGCTTTAATTGTGAAAAACACGAACATCTTGAAATAGAATGACATGAAGGAAATGAGACAAAAAAACTAATGGAAAAGGAAGAAAATTATGAAGCAGAATTGATTAGTGCTTTAGATGAACTAAGAGAAGAAAACAAGTCACTCAAGAAAGAATTGATGAAACAAAAGGAAAGTTTTCACATTTTTGAAGAATCCCAAAAGGTCATCAAAAACTTAAGAGCTCATCTAGAAGAAGTCGGAAAGATCGAAGAAAATATTGAATATCAAAAGTAGTAGTTGGAATTCAACATAGAAGCATAGAAGGAAGAAGAAGAAATGAGAGAGAATATATTGATAGATCATCTTAAGGAAAGAACTAACGTTTTAAACTAGCTTGAGGTAGAGTTTGGTCAAGAAGAGAAATGACTTGAATAATAAATAATCATATTAAAAATTTAGCTTGAAGATGCAAAAAGAATAGAAGATGTCATGAAGTCTCAGATAAAAGAAAGAAGAAGAAGTTGAGAAGCTTGAAGAAGAAGTTGTCACATTGAGAAGTAAAATCATCAAGATCAACAAGAATGTTGAAGAGACAAAAACATCCAGATCAATTATAAAGAATGAACAGAAGCACTCTAGGTTGCTAGAAAAGGAGAATGAAGAAAATAGAAAGAGATATGAAGAAGTACTCAAAGGAAGTAATCATGGTCAACCAGAATCTAAGAAAACTATTGAAGATACATCTTCAAGAAGACCATCCATGTTCAAGCCACAAAGAAGCTTCAATCATGATCATGATCAGCCAAGGCAGAAATTCAGAAGGACTACACCACAAAGAAGATAATTCACTTCCATGTATGCAACTTTATTTTATGGTAATTGTTTTTATTGTACTAATTTTGGACATAAGGTTGCAGATTGCAGGGATTATAAATGAAATGTTCAATCAAGAAGTGCCTATGTGGCCCCACGTAACATTGAATGTTACAAATGTCATAACTATGGAAACATAGCTAGTGATTGTAGAAGCATGATCGATACTTCCATGAAAGAGAACATTGATATCATATATAAGAAAGTATGGATAAGAAAACATGAAGAATATGTGAACAAAGAACAAGTCCCAAAGATCGCAATATTGGCAATAAAACGATATGAAGAAAGATCTACTGAGAAAAACAAAGATGTCAGATACATAAAGGTTTGGAAAATAACTTAAAGAAAAGAAGGATAGGTAAATAAGGAACATGTTCAAGAGATTGTACTTTCAGACATTGTAGTCAAAGATAAATCCACAGATAGAAACAAAGAAGTCAAATCTCAAAGAGATTATGAATCTACCAATGAATATGATGATGAATCTACCAATGAAGATGATGATGAATCCACATCACAACAGGAATTTTTTTGAGCCATCCGGCTTAGACACTCCCACGGAACATGAATATTAGACAGGGGGAGTCTATGTGATAGTTGTGACAGACCAAAGAACCATCCTTCAAGAAACTTGCAGAGTTTGAATAGGCAAATCCAGAGCAGTCAGTTAGCAGAAGTACAATCAGTTTTAGTAGTGAATATTTCATGATATTATAGTGATAAATGGGTCAACATGATGGACAATGTGCAGTAGAGTCTTGGACAATATGGACAGACATGGATTCATAAGAACACTTAGCAAGTTTGGACAGATATATGACCATGGATGAGAGCATGGATTCATAGATTGGTTCAGAGAGTGGTTCATAGACAAAGGAACATTATCATAATGGATGATAATTACATAGGAAATGGATCGAACAATGCTAATGGATTCAAAATTGACAGATATTTTTTGGAGACATGCAGTGCATACAACAATTCACATTCAAAATAGAGTAAGACCAACTTCCTATAAGCTATGGAAAGGAAGACCAACAAATGTGAAGCACTTTAGAGTATTTGGAATCCAATGCTACATCAAAAGAGAAGATGGAAGAATGGGAAAGTTTGACTCGTGTGGAAAAATGAGTACTTGTTGGTTACTCAAGTACAAGGAAAGCATACAAGTGTTACAATCTAAGGTAGAACAAAGTTGTGGAAAACATCAATGTAAAAATTGATGAAATAGGTGGAAAAGAATTAAAGGAAGAAGAAAATGAATCAATGGAACAACTTTATGAAGAAGAAGAAGATGAAGAAGAATTTTATATCGAACAACCAAAAGGATTTCAGTTGTCATAGAACACATATTACATGTGCAAATTGAAGAAGGCCTTTTAGGGTATAAACCAGGCCTAAAGCATGGTACTCTAGACTAGAGAAATATCTACAACAGGCAGGGTTCAAAAAAGGAAGTGCATAAAACAACCTTTACAAAAAGAATGAATTTGAAATGTCATTACTCAGAGAACTATCCTTCTTTCTAGGTCTTCATATACATCAAAGAAACCAAGGAATTTTTATTTCTCAAAGTAAGTATATCAGGGAAACGCTAAAGAGGTTCGGAATGGAAGATTGCAAACCAGTTACCACTCCTATGCAAACCAATTGCAAGTTGAGAAAAGATGACGATTCAAATTCTACAGACCAGAGACAATACAAGTCAATGATTGGTATCTTACTATATGTGACAACATCCAGACTAGATGTAATGCAGGAAGTTGGACAGGTGGCACGATTTCAAGCAACACCAAAGGAATCACATGTCATAGAAGTAAAGAGGATTTTCAGATATCTCAAAGGAACATAAGAGTTTGGATTATGGTATCCAAAAGTAAAGGATCTATCACTTATTTCCTACACAGATGCATATTGGGTAGGTTTCATTGATGACTGATGAAGCACCATTGGAGCAACGTTCTACCTGGGTGAGTGTTTAGTATCATGGCTAAGCAAGAAAAAATCATCAGAATCCTTATCTACAACTGAAGTGGAGTATATTACAACAACAAGATGTTGTACTCAGATTCTATGGATGAAACAAACTTTGACAAATATACAAGTTGAGTATGATGAGACCATTCCAATCTATTGTGATAATACAAGAACCATTAGTATCTCAAAGAACCCAGTGATGCACTCCAAGACGAAGCACATTCCAATAAAGTGTCGCTTTCTACGGGAACATGTTGCAGAGAAAAACATCAGAGTTGAATATGTGGGCACAAAAGAACAAGTGACACACATCTTTACAAAACAACTTCAAAGGGAATCCTTTGAGTATATTCTCTAGAGACTCGGAGTAATTTCTACTCCAAAATGCATTATTTTGAATGCTTATCTTATATGTCCTAGATTTACATGAGGAAGCACCATAAAGAGGATATTTTAGGTTGGGAGATCAGTTTCAAGAAGATTAGAGTCAAGGGGAGTATCCCCGAGGATAGTTCAGTTAGGGGGAGAAACCCTGGATAGAAAGATACCTTTGACATTGATGACAAAGGGGTAGAGATTTATCAAATGTAGCGCACAGAGGCATGGTTCTAGGGGAGAGATGGTCACGGGAAGAGCATGAGTGATATGACTTCAGTATAGCATGACATGACTTTAGTATTACATCAGAGTGTTGCCATCAATTCCAAATGGGGATATTGTTGATTAATTGGATTGGTTGTCATTGATGTCAACCCTTGAAGAAAGTCCAGTAGCGCAAAGGTTTGGGTAATGGACCCAAGTTTGTTTGATGGATAATGGTATGAGTTTTGATATATTTTTAGTTAAAACTATTCTATATGGATAGTACATGTCATGCCATTTACAGTGGTATGTGTAACATCACATAACTCCTCACGGTTAGAAATTTATGGCCATGTGAAGTTGGAGAACCCTCATGAGTCATCTAGAAGCCCCAAAAGGTCAAAGTAGTCAAAGTGTTTGCAAAGAAGAAATTTTTTAAATAATAAAGTGAAGTGATGAGTGTACTATAATTCAAAGAGGATGCAAAAGAAATTATCTAAATAATAAAGTTAATGGAGAACTTAATAATTATGAAAAGTGGACAAGTGGTTATAAGTGGGTTAACCCTAAAATAAGGGAAGTGGGTTAAGATGGTTAGAAGGTAACCCCTTGAGGAAGCTACATAAAAGTATAAATAAGAGGCAAGGGTCTCTCATTCAAATTACACTTGAATATCATTGAATATCTATTTTTTTGAAAGGTTATTTGGGCAGGTATTATTGATAGAGAAAAATTGTAGTAGAAAAAGTGCGGTGGAAAAAGTGTGGAAGAAAAAATGCGGCAGGAAAAGTGCAGCAGAAAAAGTGCAGCGTAAAAATTGCAGCAGAAAAAGTGTGGCAGGAAAAGTGCGGCAGGAAAAGTGTGGCAGAAAAAGTGTGGAGGAAAAAATGTGGTAGGAAAAGTGCGACAGAAAAATCGCAGCAGGAAAAGTGCGGCAGAAAAACTACAACACAAAAAGTGCGGCAGCAAAGCCGCGGCAATAGAACTCTACAAGAATAAAAAAGGGTATGGTTCTCATATGTGTAGTGTTGAATTTATGAATCAAGTTGGGGGTTTTCCTTGTAAATATGTTGGATTCCCTCTTGGGAGTTTATGGCTTGTTGTAGAGTTGATCTGAGTCAGATCTGCTGAAGTTTAATATTGGTTCATGTTTGAGGGCTTTTGGTTGAGGTATGTTGTTGGCGTTATTGGTACATATATAGGTTGTATAACAATGAGGTTCTAGCACATGGTTTGAGGTACATACTTGTGGTATAGTATTTGAGGTATATTTGATCAAATCAGATTAGATTGGTTGATGAGTATACAGTGACAAGTTTCTTAGTGACATATTTAGTTTCTACATTTGAGGTACATGTGATCAGATCAGATTGGTTGATGAGTTAGCACATACATGAGGTGTATATTTGATGATGTTGGTACATCTTGATGAGTCAAAGTTGATTTTTAGTTGATGCATGATTGGTACATACTTAGTACATGGTTGGAGGTACTTGTTAGTAGTATTGTTGACACATGGTTTATGGATGATGTAGCATACTTGTCTTGGTATATTATTAGAAGCACATAATGATCTTGGTGATGATTATGAGTTGTTGTGTTATGCTTGGTTGATGCACATCTTGGTGATATTGTGCATATGGTTGAGAGTTGTCTTGGTGAGTAGATCTAGATTGGTTGATAATATTGATGAGACAGGTTGTTGTGATAAGTTGTTTGGACATGTTATTGTGACAGGTTATTTGTACAGGTTTGGTGCATGCTTGATGCACTTGTTTATGGTATAGGTTGATGTATGGTACATGTTGAAACAGGTTATTGGTACAGGTTGTTACATGTTTTTTTACAGGTTGATTGGTACAGGTTATTACAGGTTTTTTTACAGGTTGATTGGTACAGGTTTACAACAGTATATCTCACAGTGATAGTGTGACAATGGTTCAATCATTCTACTTCTACATCAGGGAGGTTGGACGGGGAAAGGATAGGTGGTTATATCTGGAGAACATAGGGGGTTGTAGCCTCCTTTTGGCTGTAGCCATAGAATTGGGGAGTTGGATCTTCCCTCAGGTTGTATCCTGAGAAACTAGGGGGTTGTAACCTCCTTCTGGTTGTAGCCAGATAATTAGGGAGTTGGAGCTTCCTTCAATTTGTAGCCTGAGAAAATAGGGGGTTGGAGTGTCCTTCCAGTTGCAGCTGGAAAAGAAAGAAAGTTGGTGCTTCCAATGAATGTAATTCTTAAATACATAAGAACAAACATTATGTGGTTTTCTCTCGCTTTGGGTTTCCACGTAAAACACTAGTGTACTGTGTATGTGTGTGATTGCTCATTTGTTCTTTGTTTATTTAATTTGCAACTATTGGATGATAATGCTACATTGATATATGTTGGGACCGAGATATGATCATTTTGATGACGAATATTACACATTTTTACAACATGTACATATGCGTTTTTCATCTTTTAAAGGAGTTTTTTGAAGAATTTCATGATAAAATGGTATGATCACCATAAGGTACATGTAATTCATGTTTAATGATTGAATCAAGTATAATTCATCACGTTTTATGGTTTCTAAGAGATAATTCATGTTTTTCTGGTGTTACAGGGAAAAAACGCACTATGTTTCTAGTTTCGGCACTTGATCCGACACTTGTTCCGACACTTGATCCGACACTCTGTCCAACACTGCGTATTGCACAAAAAAGCAGGGTGACTTGGTCGTTAAGGTATTGGTGGCCAGTGATGGGAAAATCAGGCATGTGGGTTTTGTTTTTCCTTATCTCGTCCAGTTACTGAGCTCCAGACAACTTAGTTTCAGTTGTCCAAAGAGGGTGATTATTGGCTTTCTCTGTTTTGTCGGTTAGGGCATCATTTATTATATTTTTCCTAAATTAGAAGTGGCTCGACCCTCCTGTGGTCGACCACTTGGTCTGTAAGCTTATAAATACTAATAAGATGGTCATAAGATTGTTAAGCAAGTAGAAGAACCATTGTATTGGAGACAAACTCGTTTTCCTCTCTTTTTGATATTTTACATTGCTAGAATTATGCCAGAACTGCGTTTTCAAGTTTTGATGGTGAATTTGCCTTGTTAAGCTCATGGTGTGCTCATAGGAAGTAGCCACGAATTGTTGGGGGGCCCACCAACAGTCTAGTGGCTATCAGTGTGTTGTTTATGCAATTCTTAGTTTAATTACTCTTTTTATTTTCCTGTACATGTATGTTTTTATTATGCTAACTAGTTTGTTGTAGCTTAATTGTTTTAATTGTTTTGCAGGTTAGATGTTGATACATATTAGCATGCATTGATTTTATAGAAGAGGAAAATACTTGCAAGTCTCTCTCTCTTAATACTAACCCTATATGCAGTTAGATTATGCTTTCTTTTATGATTTTTCAGTTAAGTTTAAAACAAATTTTTAATTAGATAGAACAAAGTTTTTAATTTGGGTTTTTTTTGGACAAGGATTGATGGATGGATAGATTTAATTCCAGTTTTTAATCATAGCTTGCTCATCTTATTTTTATATAGAACTTGTTTAATTAGTTGTTGGTTAATATAATTGTTAGATTACTTTTTAATATCGGTTTTTAATTGCTGGTTTTAGTCATTTCTTTATTGTAGTTTGAATGGTTAGAATAGACATAGTGTAGTTTCATTTTACGCAATCTCCTTTCCTAGAATTAAAATGCAATTAAATTTCTTAGTTAAATAATGATGATCTCATTATGTTGTTGATGGTTTATACATGAATATGCATGGTATTTAACATTGTTTGTCATGGCTAAACTCTCATTGGATTGTTTGATCCATACCTTTCATTTTTCCATTGAGATTAGTGTTGAGCTTATACCATTGGAATTGTCCTTTGTTTTCAGGTGCCATCGAGATATAATCTGACACCGAAGACATTCACACAACCACCAACATTATATTTGAATTGTCACAGGTTAAAAAGATAGCTTTCTTGTTTTCGTAGATTAGAGATAGTTTCTAGCTTTCATCGATTAGAATAAAGTTTTATTGTTGCTATAGGATAGATAGACTTTGCATTGATAAATTAGAAGAATAGATTGCTTATCATAGATTAAGAATTATTTGTTAGTCTTTCTTTCTTTCAATAGAATAGATTTCCTTTCAGGCATTACATTGAGCATTTAGTCCAGTTGCCTCTTAGATTTCCTTCCATGTATTAGAAATAGTTTTGCATTAATCATTTAGTCCACTTGCCTCTTAGGCTAGATAGTTGTTCAATGAGTAGTTTTACTTTAATTGCTTGCAGTAATTAGTTTCCTTTTCTTACTTGTATTTTTCTGTAGTAGGTTAGTTAGGTGTCTTTGCTTGCTTGTCTATTTGATTTAATAGGTTAGATAGGTGTTTTTTCTTATTTTCTTATTTATTTTCTTTCATAGGATAGTTGCTCATTGAATGTAGGTTGGTAAGTTAAAATAGTTTTCTTTTGTCATTTGCGTATTATGCTTAGTAGTTTGGTTTTTCTTATTGTTGAACTAGTTTTCTTTACACAGGGTTTTACTTGCTTTCTTAGGAACTATCCATCGACCCTTGGCCCAAAAGTACTTAGGTTATCTAGTTTCATTTTACTTAGTAGGGTTTGCTCATTAGATAGTTTTTCTTGAGTAGATTAGCCTTAGATAGCTACCTTCATTAGTTAGATTATACTCCTACCAACCTTCTACCTTTCACATATATTTTGCTACAACTCTAAGTTTACTTACCCCGGGTTGACAATTTAATTGAGGGTTTTTACTATGTTTTTAGTGCATATAGAACACCCATCAATATAGCACTTGCACTTTATGGTTAAAAAGAATTAAATTTCTCTATTACTGATTCACCCCCCCTCTTAGTAATCCAACAACCCTTCTTCTATCATTGTTGTCCCCTTTGGAATTTGTAGAATTAGCCTTAGGTTGATTCAAACCTTGAGGCTTAATCTCACTAATAACATGGGATAAATCGTCCTTCAGATGCATACAGGAGGACATTGATTTTGATGATTCATTTGAAGGAGATGAAGGGGAGGCAACAACTTTACCTTTATCTAACACATGGGGGACATCAATCTTGAGCCTTTTTCTAGCATGAGAAGACTGAACAGGTGAATGCACAAGGGAAATTTGAACATTACGATTTAAAGGTGGAGGAGGAGGAGGAAATGACAAGTTGGGCCAGCCATGATGGTGAGATACTTCCAGATTGACAATATCTTGCAATCCATCATTTTCAGGAACTTTTGGTTGCATGGATACATGAGGAGGTACACGAATACCATGGATGTTTTGAGGTTGAAAGGCAGGCCTCTCTGGTCGGGGTTGAACTATCCCTTTCCCATTCCAATTGAAGAACCCAACTTGAAAAAGTTGGTTCAACTCCTAGGGGTCGACATCAAAAAGAATTGAGAATCTAGGACTTATAGGCCCTTTGTTCTAGTTACCTCTTCCTCTATTGTTTCTACCATGACTGCCTTTGCTAAAGAAACTCATCCTATATGCAAAAATTCATTAGTAACTAGCCCTTAATAGACCATACATGACATTTTGTTTATATAAAACAAATTTTAGCTCAAAAATTGACATAAGACCCATGCAATTAATCCATAATAAATTATTTAATAATTTCCGAGTGAGCAGGGTTTGAAATAGGGTTCATGGGACATCTGGAGGGATTGTAATGAGGGAAAAAGTGGTAGCTGTTGAAGGAAAATCTCCCCGCAGACAGGTAGATCTATTCAAAGAGCTAGACTCTTAACTCTAAGACAAAAAGTGCTTATCATGGTCACTGACTTCCTTTTAGATCTAGGTGGACTAGTGTGTGAGGAGGAGGGAGAAAAGAAGTACCTTTTACTGGTGTTTGTCCCTGCACGCTCCGAATTGAGCTCCAATCTTTCGCTCCTCGATAAGCCCTGTAGA
>ML819465.1:387917-398617 GCA_009831015.1 Picea engelmannii
AACCCCCCCCCCCCCTCCCCACCCCCAACCAAAATATGTTGCTAACAAGAAAATAATGCTAACATGTTCAACTTCTAAGATGATGTATCCCTTGTTGACGCTCAAAAGCGCAACATAGGGTACATGCTTGCAAATGGTTGCAATGCCTTATTATTTAATTATATTTAATAATATACTAATAGGTGGGACCCCTTGCGTGACTTGTGTGACTATGATGAAGAGACGACACTTATGTTTTATGTGCTTATGAATTGGTTGCGAGATGATTTCTACAGTTTATTTTCTTTTAAGTCACTGTCGAAATAATTGATCAAACAATGTTATGGGTGATGTGATCAAAAGAGAAATGATGTTGTCTTTATATAACCCTCACAAGTGTTATTATGCTACACCTATATTGATAAAAGATATAAACTCCATGTTTCAAGTTGTATGCGATATATGGTGTGGTGATTACCTTGATTCCATGCTACAAGGATTGTGTGCATTGTTTGAATTGGAGGTATAAAGGTTGAGACTTGGTATCCCTAGCAAGGTTTTTATATATGTCACATTGGAGTTTTAAAACAAAGGTTTGCACATTTGTTAAGTTTGAAACTTAGGAAAATGGTGGTGTATCAAGATTGCAATTAATTGTTAGTGGGTTGTGCGTTGTATGGTTATCTTTCTCGTACTAGCTATGGATGAACATGTAAGTGCTACATACAAAGTGTAGTAAATGCATGTCACTAAAACCTACCTCGATCCTACCACCCTAGCCATTTCGCATTTGGTCTTTTGTTGGTTGTTGTTACTCCTCTTTGTTCAGTTGTGGAAGAAGTATACAGACTTGGTCGACTCTCCTTGGAAATTTTTACACACGGGTATGGAGTTTCTTGCTTCTCCATACATGAATATTTTTCTCTTCTCTTTAATTAAGTCAACAGTTGGCTCTTTAGTTTTCTCGTTGTCTATGAATTTACAAAGTTATGATATGTGGAAATTTTGACTGTGTATGGATTATTAGCGAAGTTTTGGTCTCTGTGTGATTTGTATTTGAATTATTCGCATCGAAAATATGGGTTTCTCTTGTTGTTGATAAATCTATAGTTGCTCTGTTGCTTTACCTGTGGATAAAATATTATATGGGAGTTTTTGGGCCTACCTTGTCTCTGGTTTTCTTTGTTGGTTCTTCTTTTTCTGATAAAACAATGGTACCACTGCTCACGGTCTTTGGTTTATTTTTAGACTCTGCATGCCATCTAATTATATGGATATCATGCCCGAGCCCTTGTATAATCTCTGTGATTGAGGCTGTTGATGAAACAAATGGTGGTAACTACACCGTTGAATACATTCCTATGGCCAAACCCTCAAATTGTTTGTATGCTCATCCTCCCATACCTCATCACTATTTTCGATTGGTATATCGAACCCTGTATTCAACTAACGGTGCAAGCGTCACCAACCCAACATTTAATAAAGGCATTGTTCGTACTCTTTTAGTCATGGGTTTTGTTGATTGTTTAATGTATGATGTTATAAATAATCATAATTACACTTATAGTTTTTTATACACTCTGTGATGTGGCAAATTTGAGGTGATGATAGTGATTCAAAAACATTGTTTAAGATATACGACCTATTGTGTTAGCATGCTCGAGGTGTTCAATATTTATGAGAAAAGAGTACCTATGTGGATGAAATGTATACACATTGAATGAGCCCTGCAAACCAAAATGAAAAGAAAATTTAGAAGCATTATTATTTGAAGTATCAATTGAGATTTTAATACTGGTGATAATGTCGTGGACCACAGTCTATCCATTTCTTCAACTGTTGGTGGTGATTATTGTAATGGTTGGAATGTTGTGTCTCCTTGACCTTATTTTGCGTGAGCTGTATTATTACTCTTGAATGTTTCTTGGGAAAACAATTGTGAAATGGTTCCCGTGCAATGCAACTTTTATATGCAAATGAACAACCTTGAAGTGAAATACCAGTTCTGGAATTTTGGAAACAGAGTGTTGAGTTTCAATTTTGAAACAATAAAGGGGTTTAAATATTAATGTTAGAAATGGCATTGTTTGATATATGATAGAACCGTATCCATGGGAATCCTTTCCATTATACCATTTTACGCAAAATACACTCCCCTCATTATCCAAATTACATTTTTACACTCCATGTTCTGTTGTTACTCATTTTTAAGGAAAAGTCTGTGTGGAAATAAAAGAAATGATGTGGAAGTTAATTGATGATTGGTATTATGGGAGATGATTGTATACACCGTTTGATTATTTTATTGATTTCTTGAACAATATCTGTGAATATTTCCTTTTCCATGATATCATTTTATGCACAATACAAACCCCCCATACTCCCAATGATCCTATCAATCCCCTGTTCATATGGAAATTAATTAATGAAAGTTTTATGGATGAATTGAAGGAGTTTTGTGGTAAATAATAGACACAACTCTTGATTTATTTAAGTTTATTTTCATGTATGGATTATTAATAACCTCATGACTAATTAAATATTGCTACAAAATGAGTTTTTTTAGCGGGGGCAGTAATGGCCAAAATAATAGAGTCAAAGGTAATTGGCATCGAGGCCATAGGAGGCCTTGATTTTCTATTCACTTTGATGTTGATCCACAAGAGTTGAACTAGTTTTTTCAATATGGGTTTTTCAATTTGGTTGGCCATGGTATATTGCATCCCCGACCTGACAGACCCCCATTTCAACCTCCTTTGAATTTTCTCAGCATTCATATTCCTCCACATGTGTCAATGCACCCAAAGTCCCCGTTAATGATGGTTGGAAAGAAATTTTCCACCAACCTGCCTCTCACCACCATGGTTATCCCACTATGTCATTGTATTTACCACCACTAGTTAATCCCAATGCTCAAATTGCTCATGATATTTTTCCATATAGTCCTCGCACACTAGAAAAAGATTAAAAATAGATATCCCACAACCTATGCAAGACAAAGGAAAATAAATGGCTTCCTCCTCCAGTCCATCCACATAGTCTTATAAATATGTGACTTCAAGTCTCCACCTAAAAGGTTACTAATCCCATGTGATCAAAGAAATAGATCCCCAAGGGTCTAACCAACCGAGGGATACCTTAGACAATTCAAGAGGAGACAACAGTGAGAAGAGGAAATATGCCTCACACAATAGAAAATATGGTTTTTAAATGTTTTTTTATGATATTCAGTGATGAAGATAATGTTTAATGATTTTCAACATATTTTGGACAAGCAGCTTTATTTTGGATATTTTTTTGGATAAGATGGATATTTTTTTTTTGGGATACGGTCTTAAATTTTGATGATATTTAAATATTTGACTTAAATGATATCCATGGGAGATACAAGGGTGGTATATGATCCAAAGGATTAATTTTGTATTATATATTTGATGATTGGAAAAGAGAATGATGGGAGTCATTGTATATTATTATTAATTGTTTCTTCCCAAACTAATTAGTTAAGTTAATTTGACTTAACTAAAGAAAGTAGTTGAACTACCTCAACTTATTGAGAAAGAATAAAGGTTCAATGAGAGGAAGAGACAAGGGGAGAATAGAAGGAGAACTACAACACTAAGGTTTGCTCTCTAGTTAGTGAGATAGCTTCAGTTTTCATTCATTTATGAGTTTACTTGAAAGCCTAATCCTCTTGATGACAATAGGATATTATTGAAGGCAGCATGATTCAAAACTGAATCATACATTTCAGCAGCTTGTTTTAAAGGTGTTTGATTTATCTTTGATAATCTGTGTATTCTTGTTGGTTTATGAATTAATTTCCATGGTTGATTGAGAATATCTTGCAAAGTCGAGTGGCAACATTTTTTGGCAAGATGATCCAAATCATTATAAGTTCCAGTTTTATTTCATTTTCATGGTTTTTTTGTATGGTTCCCATCGGAGACTTCTAAATCTGACTTTGGTCCCTACCCTCACAGGGGTTTGTAAAAGAGAAATACAATTTTGTATCTCAAAATGAAATAAAATCAGATTATTGTTCTATTTCATACATGTGTTTTCATGACTTGGTTCTTCCTTTCACTTTTGTCTCCATGTTTAATTCAATGTAAAATATGTATACATTCAACTATCTTTGTTTAAATTTTTATTTTACATTGTTTCAAATATAAATCATAAAAACAACCTTGATCCTTTGTAATTGATACTTGTGGATTGAGTGAAAGTTTTGAGGCTATAAACCCTAGGTGACATTCCCAACTATCTTGTTCTAGCTAGGAAAGATTTGAAAATCATTGAGTAAGGTATTCCATACCTTTTCCTCAACATTTATTTGGCGACCATACTAGGGAGATCTTCCATATCTCTCTGGTTGATTGTATTCATGATTATCTTTGAATCTTTCTATTTTTTTCGAAAACTCTTTGACTGATTTTTCTCATGACAGTACCTTCTACAAGGTAGCCTAGTATTGAATATAGTCTTAAAGACTAGAATAACATTGCCTTGACCTTATTCAATACTATCCTAGAAACTGCTAGTACCCGGGCTAAGCTTGAACGCTCTTGGGAAGTAGTTGAACAAGATATAAGTATCTGTGAACACTGGGAAGCCAGGCAAAGGCAACCTATAAATTAGCAGTAACCTCCCTTTTCCTAAGTCTTTGGTATTCTTTTTCATGTTCTCAAATCCTCACATTTCTATAAGAAGAAGAGGATTGTTCCCTGAAGCTACTCCTATCATTGAAATAGGAAGGAGGAAATCCATTTTGTCAACCCAAGAAAGCACTCTAAGGAGGACTTTGTCTGATTCTACCAGCTCACCTTTTCCACCCTTACCCATCACTTTCAAAATGACATATGCGGGTGGTGCTAGTGGTGTTGGAGGTGTTTCATCATCCCAACCTTCGTCCTCATTGGTAATTGGTAGTATATATAGCAATTATGTTCCTATCCAATCTTCTACCAACCCTGCTAAATTTATAAAGACATATGAGATTTTTAGTTTGAGGAAGATGCTACGACCTCCCCATGGCATGTATCTTATCCCTTGAATATAACACATGCTACTCGTCTGTTACCCAAGTTTAAAGAGCATATTCCTAAGTTCTTAGGGAATAATATTGTTTCTACAAATGAACACCTAGTGGCATTTTCTAATTCTTTTCATAATATCGGGGCTAATGATAATGATACATGCATGCACTTATTTGTCAACTCCCTTGAAGGAAAAGAGACAGATGATTTTTTTGATCTCCCTCCAAAAATCCTTTCCACTTGCGAAGAGTTGGTTTATTGGTTCAAGTCCAATTATGGACAATCCAAGAGCCTGACTGAATAGTTAAGGGAATGTAACAATATTTCTTACAAATATGGTGAGACTATTAATTCCTTCAACCTTCGCTTCACCAAATTCTACAATCAAATCCCTGAACTAATCCACCCCCAAAATCAAGCTGTTTTCATGCATTATTATAATGTGCTTCCCTATCCTTATTGTCATAGGCTCAAAGAAAAGGCTACTGACAATCTTGGCTCCACTCTCCACACTTTCCTGGAGTACGAAGAGAAACTTGAAAGAACGGGTCTCCCTAAAGGAGACTCAGTCAAGAAAACATATATGTCTGCCCTCCTACAACTTGTGCAAGATATGAACAATCAGATGATAGCCTATGAACGAAAAAGGGAATGTTACCTCACTTACTCTTGGGGCATCTTCTTCTTCCTCAATGCCTTTTAAGACTACAAATGAGAACACTTTTCAGCCCAAATCCATTATGGCTCGCAGTTGGTGTAACTTCTGCGAAGAAAATCATGAAGAAAGTACTTGTGAAGTTAAGAAGAAATCTAGAGATAAAATCTTTGGAAAGAAGCCTGAAACCGCTATCGTTGTTATATATTGGGTAGAACCAGAAGATGTTATGATAATAAATACTAGGAACAAATATTATTCTCCTAAAGGGAAATACAATCCTCCTCATACTTCTTCCACTCCAACCTCATCTTCACAAGGTACTAATGTACAAACTGTCGAAATTCACGAAAGTCAAGGAGTTCATTCCCCTCTTCCCTCTTCCAATTACAACATCCTTAACCAATTAGCTAATATCAATGCTGGTGCTACTCTTTTGGACATGGTTGTCTTCCCTGAAAAACAAAAGCATCTCAATAATTTTATGGAAGGAAAAACTTCCACCATAGCCAATCTTTTTGAAGAGTCAAAAGAAGAGGATCCCACTGTAAATAAGATATGTGTAAATAATTTTAGACACCCTGTAAAGAACCCTACTTTTTTTATTTCTGTAAAAATTATGGATAATATATCCCATTGTTTCTTAATCGATGGTTGTTTAGGTTTGAGCGTGATATCAAAAATCATCATGGAATATCTAGGCTTATCATGTACTAACAAAAATTCTAGAAGCATGGTCTCGTATAACAATCTGCAACAGTCAACTATAGGTGAAATCAAAGACGTAACTTTAGTTATGTGTGCACATCCTGAAACAAGGATAACCCTCAACATCCAAAGTAATTGACATGCAAGTAAGAAAATATTTTATTATCTTAGGAAGAGACTAGAAATCCCTAACAAGTGGATATCTTTTGCTTGATGGAACACACTTATATGTTCCTTGGAATGGAAATAATATTATAGTCCTAAGAGAAGGAAGAAGTTCACCATACATAGAGAGAATTCCTCAACCGAATGTAAACTATCTGGAGGAATAATTAAGGGTGTACTCTATCTTTGTTGATGAGGGTGACACTACTCTGGAACAAATTGATTTGGAATATGGTATGTGGCACATGCATTTCGATGGCTCATGTTCAAATGAAGGTAACAAAGCTGGAATTATCTTATACTCACCTATAGGTAAAATTCACAATTTCTCGTATATGTTATAGTTTCCTTGCATGAACAAAGTCACTGAGTTTGAAGCCTTACTGTTAGGCATATAAAATGCTTATAACCTCGGTTGTGGCCACCTTACAGTTTTTGGTGATTCTGAACTTGTTGTGAACCTTGTGCGTAAAATATATTCTCCTAGAAATAATCTGATGAAATGCTATACCCAAGTTGTTTGGATTCATATCTCGAACTTGTTATCATTTAACATCACTCATGTTAAGAGGGAACTTAATTCAATGGATGATAGGTTAGTTGTATTTGCAACATCTCCTACTCGACAAATTATACCTCAAAGGCTTGATTGTACATTTCAATCTTTATATTGTCCTCACATTCCTGATAATGTAGAATCATGTCAGGTTTTCCCTAATGATGAAGGCATCTATGCTTTCATACAAAATGAACCATTTAAGCCCAATGAAATCATATCTATGGAAGAAAAAAAATTTCCAAAAGGCTTGACTCCTCCCGAGAGTTCATTTTTGTTGAGTGATGTAGGAAACAAAGAGATACAAAAGGAAGAGGAGTCAGAAAGGAAAGTGGGTGATACCATTTCCTTGAACCTTGGGACATTTGAACCTCCAAATATGGTTAAACTAGGTGCCCAATGTTCCGAAGAAGAAAAGGCGAAATTCACAGAACTTCTATGTGAATTTCAAGATGTTTTTGCATGGTCATATGCGGATCTTCGTGGTTTTTATCCTGCTCTCATAAAACATGTGATTCCTATCAAGGAAGGGATAAAACCAGTTAGGAAAAAACAAATACCCATTAACCCTGCGCTAGAAGATGCTATTAGAAAGGAGATGGAAGTACTTTTGAAGGCAGGTATAATCTTCCCAGTTAAATAATTTGAGTGGGTTTCAAATTTAGTTCCTGTTAGGAAGACAACTGGTCAAATTCGATTGTGCGTGGATTTTCATGCATTAAATAGAGAAAGAATAAAATATCATTTTCCTCTCCCTAATATGGAAATTACTTTGCAATAGGCTGCAGGGTCACAAATGATGTCCTTACTTGATGGTTTCTCTAGATATAATCAAATCAAGGTAAAAAAGACTGATATGTAAAAAAACACCTTTACTACATGCTGGGGAACATTTTCTTATGAACGCATGCCTTTTGGATTGTCAAATGCAGGTGCCACTTTCCATAAAGATATGGAAATAAATTTTGATGATCTGATCAGTAAGATTATCCAGGTTTATCTAGATGATTTGACTGTCTATTCAAAGAATCAATTGGATCACTTTGGTCATCTCATAAAAGTTCTCATGCGATGCAGAAAATTCGACATTTCTTTAAATCCTTCTAAATATATTTTTGGCATCACCAAGGGAAATATCCTTGAACATATCGTTTATGATTCATGAATAATCATAGATCCTGAAAGGATTGCTGCTATTCTGAACCTTTCTCCCCCCACTTCCAAAAAGGAGGTTCAATCCTTTATGGGAATTATCAACTTCGTTCGTAGGTTTGTCCCTGATTTTCCCTTAATGGTTAAACCAATTCATAATATTCCAAATAAAGATCGCTCTTTTTCTTGGATAGATGACATCGAAAATGACTTCATTAGGATTAAGAAAGCAATCATCTCGACACCAGTTCTGGAAAAAAAAAAATTGAGAAATATTTTATCATATACACTAATGCCAATGAGGAAACATTTTTTGTTATTCTCATACAAGTGACGAAAAAAATAAAGAGAAACATGTATCTTACATGATCCAAAGTTTATTAGATGATGAATTCAAGTACTCTTACATTGAGAAACATTCCTTTTCTCTTGTTAAATCTGTAGACAAATTTCTCCACTTTATTCTAAGCAAACATATGTAGGTAAAAGTCCCTTTTCCTGATGTCAAGTTTCTGCTTTCAAAAAATTATCTTTCATGAAATATTTCACATTGGATTTCCAAGATTCAAGAGCATGATTTGATGATCATGACTTCAAAAACAATCAAGGGATGAGACCTATCCCTTCACTTACATCAACATGCTGAAGCAAGTGAAGAACTTGATGATAAAGATGATTCTCTTTAAACAATTTTTTATATTGAGAATCAAATCCTTTTTATTGCTGAACACCCCTGGTATAAAAATATGGTGTATTACTTGCAATATAATAAATGCCTAAATGACTTAGATCCTCATCTGAGGAGAATACTTCTCCTTGAATATTCCATGGATATTATTTTAGAAGACTTTTTTTTCAGAAGGTTTGTTGATGGTATATTACTTATATGTGTGAATGATGAGGAAGCACAAAAATTGTTACATGAAACTCATGGATCTTCAGATTTTGTTATTACGTTGGTGGCCACTTTTCTGCTAAAGTTGTTTCTTTTAAAATCATCAGAAATTGTTATTATTGGCCCTCAATTTTTTGAGATTTTTATATATTCACAAGATCTTGTGACAAGTGCAAAAAAATCAATGGGAAAGAGCGTCTTTCTACCATGCCTTTAAAACCTGTCCTCCTGGATTTTCCTTTTTGTAAATTGGGCCTAGACTTTATTGGTCCTATTAATCCTCCATCTTTCGCTGGATAGATTTTCATTTTGACAACCACTGATTATTTTACTAAGTGGACTGAAGTTGTCCCTCTTAGACACTCACATGATGAACATGTAATTTCTTTCCTGGAAACCAATATCTTCTCCATATTTGGCATTCCTTTAGAGATTATTACAGACAATGGTCCCACTTTCATTTCCGCAAAATTGACTCAATTTCTAGCTAAGTTGTGAGTCAAACATTTCACTTCATCAGCTTATTACCCCCAAGGAAATGGGAAATCCAAGTCTACTAACAAGAATATGGTTAGGATCATAAAAAGGATCATTGAATATACGCCTTGTCAATGGAATACCCTCCTCACCTACGCCCTTTGACTAGATCACACTACTACGAAGGTAAGCATATGTTGCACTCCCTTTCAGATTTTTTATGCTCAATAAACCATTCTACCTACTGAGATGGAACTGTCTTCTCTATGGCTGATGCTACAAATTGAAGAATTAAATTCTTCCAATGTCCCTCAAAGAATAAATTCCCTATTAGCCTTAGAAGACAAATAATTTTTTCCTTGGAAAACATAAAGAGAAGATAACAAACTGTAAAGAAATATTTTAACAAACACACAAAATATATCAAATTTAAGGTAAATGAGAAGGTCTTACTTTGGGACTCATCCCATGCTGATAGAGGAAGACATTCGAAGTTTCAGAAATTATGGATAGGTCCTTTCAAAATTGTTTTTGTCCTAGGCGCAAACTCTTATATTTTAAAGGATTTGGAAGAGCGATTGTTTTCTTATAGTACTAATGGTTCCCACTTGAAACATTTTGTGGAACCAAATTGATTGTTGAACACCATATGAAAATCACTATTGTATATAGATTTTTTTTTCACTATTTTATTTTTCTTTGTTCAATTGACTTTTCAATCTTTGTTGTTTCGGTTTCTACTATTTCGATTGTTTCTATTTTTTTTTTATGTTTATCAGGAATAAATTTTGGATTAGTTTTACCACAAAAATGCCATTATGTAAGTATTGTTGATCAATAACAATAACTTTTACACAGTTGTCACGATGTCCTCCTTTTAGACATCGCTGCAAATGATTTTTTCTTTCAGTACTATTGTTAGATAGATGATTTGGTCGTCTTCCCTATTTTCTATTGTCCCTTTATTCCCTCCATTCTGAGATTCAAAAGAGCATATAAGAAAATTTATCCTTAACACGAAGAAACAATTTTTACTGTGACTGATCGAATGCTATGCATATAGTACCAACCCCC
>ML819465.1:402065-413337 GCA_009831015.1 Picea engelmannii
GAAAAGCATCGGCCTCCCCCTCCAGTCCATCCACAAAGTCTTATAAATCTGTGTCTTCATGTCTCCACCTAAAATATCACTACTCCCATGTGATCAATGAAATACATCCCCAAGGGTATAACTAACTAAGGGCTACCCCAGAAAATTCAAGAGGAGACAACAATGAGAAGAGGAAATATGCCTCACATAGCAGCAAATATGGATTTATTTATTTATTTTTATGATATTCAGTGATTAAGACAATGTTTAATTATTTTCAACACATTTTGGACACCAAGCTTAATTTTGGATATTTTGTGGATAAATATTTAAATATCAACAAAATTTAAGACCATATCCCCCCCCAAAAAAAATATATCCATGGGAGCTACAAGGGATATGATCCAAATGATTAGTTTTGTATTTTATATATGATGATTGGAAAAGAGAATTATGGGAGTCACAAGGGGTACCACCTATTTAGTTATTATTGATAAGACCCTTATTTATATATTATTATTAATTATTTCTTCCCAAACTAATTAGTTAAGTTAATTTGACTTAACTAAAGAAAGAAGTTGAACTACCTCAACTTATTGAGAAATAATAAAGGTTCAATGAGAGGAAGAGACCAGGGGAGAATAGAAGGAGAACTACAACTCTAAGGTTTGCTCTCTAGTTAGTGAGATAGCTTCAATTTTAATTCATTTTTTAGTTTACTTGAAAGCTTAATCCTCTTGATGACAACAAGGTCTTATTGAAGGCAACAAGATTCAAAACTGAATCATACATTTCAACATCTTCTTTTAAAGGTGTTTGATTTATATTTGATAGTATGTGCATTCTTGTTGGTTTATGAATTAATTTTTAGGGATGATTAAGAATATCTTGCAGAGTTGAGTGGAAACATTTTGTGGCAAGATGATCCAGATCATTAGTTTCAGTTTTATTTCACTGTCGGGGTCTTTTTGTATGGTTCCCATCAAAGACTTCTAAATTTGACTTTGGTCCCTGCCCTTGCAGGGGTTTGTAAAAGAGAAATACAGTATTGTATCTCAGAATGAAATAAAATAAGATTATTGTTTTGTCTCATACATGTATTTTCATGACTTCGTTCTTCCTTTTTCTTTTGTCTCCATGTTTACTTCAATGTAAAATTTGTACACATTCACCTAACTTTGTTTAAATTTTTATTTTTACATTGTTACAAATATAAATCATAAAATCAACATTGATCGTTTGTAATTGATACTTGTGGATCGAGTAAAAGTTTTGAGGCTATAAACCTCGGGTGACATTCCCAACTATATTATCCTAGCCAAATAAGATCTCAAGATGATTGAGTAAGGTATTCCATACCTTTTCCTCAACATCCCTCACTCCTAGAATGTCCCTCAATGAGAAAAAATTATGTTTTGTGAAAGGCTTTGTGAATATGTCCACTACCTAGCCTTTGAAAATGGACAAAACTTCATATCAATGACTTCATCATGAATCTATCCTCAAATAATGTGCATATGAACATCGACGTGCTTGGTCTATTGTGATGCAAAACGAACCACCCAGGGCTCGTCCGCTCTCACAAGACCTTCCCCTTGAATGGCCCGAAGAGCTGAAATACTTTTCAAATCCCCTATCAGGACTTTCCTACACCCACAGGATGCTCTTTAGGGTTTCTCGTTTTCCTATCGGGAAATCGGCCCTCGCGTGATCGCGAGTCCTGCACTAACAGGTTCGAGTCTCCCAATTCCCCGAAACTCAATGAAATATTCACCCACGTGTTCCTTGGTTCCGTCGAGAATATCCCCGTCGGGAAATCGGTACTTATGAGGTCGTGAATCGCTCACCTCACCGATCCCCGATTCTCGATTTGTGATGGCACTCTCTACACCCCTTAGCTCCCTCCGGCTAACTCTTTACGCATGTGACCTACTAGTCCACAAGACCACGGTCCTTTCCCCTATCGGAATTTTGGAATTCGTGGAATTGAAATGCGTAGAAATCACACCCTCGGGATATCCGATCCTCCGATTCCCAATGCCACCTGGCGTTGACCCACTACAAGGCTCGACCTTCCAACACCTGTCCTATGCTCTGGCGCCTATGGCCCACACTCCAGTGGTGATCGGGAAATCACGTTTCGGGATATCGCGATTCCCGTAACACTCGTTCACAAACCCTTCCAAGTCCCGATCTCCGATACGGATGACACCTGTCCTCCACTGAAGTGCTATGACTGTGGGACCGTCACATTTCAGAATTTTGTGACTTCTCCTGCTGTGATTTTCTCGTCACCGAGAATCCCGATATGTCGATCCCCAATGCACGTGCGAACTCTCTCCTCCACGTCACCACTTCCTTGTTGCTCTATCATGTATTGCGAAATCCTGACTTCTAATGCAACGATTCCTTTGTATGCGGAAACCCCTAAATGTCGAACTCTGACTCTTTCAGATCCTCGGACACGTGTCCCTCAAATCGAATAGCTCTGGCTATGTCAGGAAATCACGGATCGCGATTTCATTGTGCAAGAGTTTCATGACTCCGGAAACCCCGATATCCCAAACTCCGACTCTCTGGGATCTCTCGGCACGTGTCCCTGCTGAGATCAACGGCTAGGATTCCTTCTCGGGATTTCAGAACTTTCCAAGGTCTCCGATTCTTACCCTATGAAGATCCGATGACGCCGATATCCCGATGTCTCCTCCAGTTTCTTCCTCTGCTCCTTCTGGCTTAACCCCAATGCAACTTCTCGATATCTAACGGCTGACGGGATTTCACCGATCTTCTCTGCGAATCCTGACCGTCGATTTCTCCTCCTTGAAGATTTCTTGAGATGGCTAACTGTTCTTTCTCAGAACTTGTCCTCTGACACCTGCACTCGCATCTCCTACTCGAACCTTCCTCGGCACAAAATCATGTGCTCTCTTTTAATGATATCACGAAGGTGTTGTACCTCCTAAGCTTTTCCACTCTGATTCTTTCAGAGGAACTTGCGCGCACTCCTTGCGCTCAACATTCAACAAATTCCCAAGTGTTGAATCCTTTCGACTCTGCGCACTCCTGCAGCAGCAGTCTTCGATCTCCCTTTGCTCAGATTTACAACTGAGACTTCTTCTTCAGCTTGCACACCCCTTGCATGACTTCAACAACCTACTTCCACTTCCGGGTGAATGAGAACAAAAGTTAAACTACTGAGCCTTCATCAACGCACTCCTTGCGGATGAATTCAACTGCACACCTTGTAGGAATCTCCTGGCTCAGATAGAGAAACAATTGGACCTCACTCTCTCTCCCTTTCAGACTTCAGTTTGAAACATGAAATCACATGCACATCATATACAAAGCAAATGCATAACAAGAAAGAAAACATTCATGAGCACAACATCAATACACAGAGAAAACAACACAAGTCATGAGCTTGAATCAAAGCTCCCTTTTATTAATTCAAATGCCTATTCATGGGCACTCTTCATACAATATTCTTTGCTTGCTCTTCTCTTCTCCTGGATTCTTCCTCTATTCTTCACTACTACTACTACAATGGTACAATGAGGGTGTCTATATCCGTTTTCCCTCTCAGACTCTAAACTATCAAATCTAGACTTAAACATCCTATCTACCAGCATTAAATCTATTAAATGTCGACTATCTACCAAAGGACGAGAGATTAAGGCTCAAGGTCCAATACAATATACAATGCGCCTCCATAAAATGGCTTCATTAAAGACTTGCGCTACAATCCCAAAGCACTTCAAAAATTTGGGTTTGTTTATCCAGCTGATCTCCGCTTGATGTGTTGGCTCGCTTGATGAGTTGGCGATGCTCCTGCATCATACTCCTTGGCTTGAAAACTTTCATGGGCTCCTGTCCATGAGCTCCTGCATGGTCTGTCCATGCTTTTTAATCTCTGCTTCAGTCTCCCAGCTGGCATCTTCCATTTTATGGTTTTTCCATTTGACCAGATACTCGAAGTATTGCTTCTGTCTAGTCTTTTTGCTCACCCTCTTGTCAAGTATATGCTCCATCTGTGGCTTTTCTGCAATCGACATCTGCTTCTGCCACTGGATTTCTAGTTGTTCATCACTTGCAACTCCTACTTCCTCAGCCTTATATGGATATAAGTCTGAGACATTGAATGTTGGAGATATTTCGATCTCACCTAGCAACTCAATTTCATAAGCGTTTTCTCCCAATTTCTTTAGGACTCTGCATGGCCCGATTTTCATCATTTTTAACTTGTTGTATGTCCCTCTCGGAAACCTTTCCTTCCTTAGATGTGCCAGAACTAGATCACCAACTTCGAACTGAAGTTGTCTCCAATGCTGATCCGCTCTGCGCTCATATTCCTGGTTTGATTCCAGCAATCGCTCCTTCACCCTGCTGTGAAGTTCTTCCATCACCTCTGCGAATTTTTCAGCGCTTGCGCTCTTAGTCATTATCTGCTCTGAGTTCCTCAGTTCAAATACTCCTCTTGTCTACCTACCGTATACAATCTCAAATGGACTTTTTCCTGTGCTCCTATTCACTGAGTCATTGTATGAAAACTCTGCATGTGGCAACACATTGTCCCAATTGCTATGGTGCTTTGTCACCAAGATTCTTAATAAAACTCCTAGACTTCTATTTACCACCTCTATTTGCCCATCCATCTGAGGATGATAGGCAGAACTAAACATTAATTTAGTTCCCATCTTCTTCCAGAGTGTCCTCCAGAAATGACCAATGAATTTTGTATCCCTATCCGATACTATGCTTCTGGGTAACCCGTGAAGTCTAACGACCTCCTTGAAAAACAAATTTGCGATATGAGTCGCATCATTGGTCTTCTGGCATGGAATAAAATGTGCCATTTTGGAAAACCTGTCAACCACCACAAAGATCGAATCATGTCCTCTTTGCGTCCTAGGCAATCCCAATACGAAATCCATGCTGATTTCATCCCACGGCCTCTCGGGTATGGGTAATGGTTGATAGAATCCTGCATTCTGCTTCCTACCCTTTGAATGCTGGCAAATTCTACATCTGTCAAAAAACTTCTTGACTTTCGACCACATCCCTGGCCAAAAGTATGCTTCGCTTAGCTTTGCAAATGTCTTGTCATGGCCAAAATGCCCTGCCAATCCACCATTGTGCTTCTCTTTTAGTAGATTCTCCCTCATGGAGCAATTTGGAATGCATAACTGATTTCCTATGAACAACAGTCCATTTTGGATCATGTAATCTATCCATGGGCTTTTGTCTCTGAGAACTGGATTCTCAGTTCCTTCATATGCCTCTGCAAAATCTGCATCACCTGCATACATGTCCCTAAGATTTTCAAAACCCAATGTTTTGACTCAGAACTCCTGCAGCAACAAACACTTCCTGCTCAAAGCATCAACCACTTTGTTAGCAGTACCTGAAATGTGTTTAATTACAAATGTAAAATTCTGCATATACTCTACCCATTTAGCATGTTTCTGATTCAACTTCTCMTGTTGAGTCACAAACTRYAATGCATGATTATCACTATACARRACAAATTCTTTYGGAATCAAGTAATGCCTCCACTTCTTCARYGYCTGTATGATAGCATAAAATTCTTTKTCATACRTGGAGTACTTTACTTTTTCCTCATCCAKCTTCTCGCTAAAATATGCAATTGGTCTATCCTCCTGGCTCAAGACYGCTCCTATGGCAAAGCCACTTGCATCACATTTCACCTGGAACACCTTTGTAAAATCCGGCAACACCAAAACYGRYTGTTTTGTGATCTTTCGCTTCAACAGATTGAAGCTCTTCTCTGCCTCTTYAGTCCAATGAAAAGATTTATATCKTTTCTTGACAATATCCATCATTGTTGCGCTAATTCCACTAAAATTCCTGATGAATTTTCGGTAGAAACTAGCCAGTCCATGAAAACTTCTCACCTAGAAAATATTTCTTGGTGATGGCCAATTTTTTAATTACCTCCACTTTACTTGGATCCATATTTAATTCATTCGACGATATGACAAATCCCAAGTAAATGAGTTATGTCTTCATAAATGAATATTTCCTCATGTTCATCAACAACTTCTCTTGTTGTAGCTTCCTCATTACTGTAGCTAAATGCTTCAGATGTTCTTCTTTCGTTTTGCTGAAAATCAATATGTCATCCAGATAAACAATGACAAACTTACCAATGAATTCCTTCAGCACTTCATTCATTAACCTCATAAAGGTACTCGATGCATTCGTCAAGCCAAATGGCATGACTAGCCATTCATACAACCCTTCGTTGGTTTTGAAGGCTGTCTTCCATTCATCGCCTTCTCTCATGCGAATCTGATGGTATCCGCTTTTCAAATCAACCTTTGAAAAAAAAATTGCTCCACTTAAACAGTCCATCAAGTCATCCATCCGTGGCAATGGAAACTTGTACCTGATGGTTATCTTGTTAATGGCTCTGGAATCAATGCACATTCTCCAACCTCCATCTTTCTTTGGACTCAGTACCATTGGAACAACACATAGACTTAAACTTTCCCTGATCAGTCCTTTATCCAATAGTTCCTGCACCTGCCTTTTGACCTCTTCGTTCTCCTGTGGTGTCAACCTGTACGCAGCTTTGTTCAGAAAAATGGGTCTTGGTATGAGGTCTATATGATGAATCACACTCCTCATTGGTGGCAACGAACGAGGTAATTTGTCCACTACGATGTTAGCGAACTCTCCAAGCAGTTCCTGAATCTCATCGGGTAGATCATCCACTCTTGTGCTAGTCAGAACAATCCTCGGCTTTCTGACCACAAAGAATTGTGGATCTTCTTTCTTCTCCATCTTTGTGAGAAGTTCCTTCCCACTCATGAGAAGTATTTTGTTTCTCACTTCTGGTTTCACCTCCTTATCCTTTATCGGAAGCAACCTGTGTGTCCTCCCATCCTTTTCTAAAGTATATGTGTTCATCATCCCGTCATGAATCACATTTCTGTCATATTGCCTTGGTCTACCCAGCAATAAATGACATACATCCATAGGAATAACATCACGGAGTACTTCATCATTATACTCTCTTATCTTGAATTTAACCAAGCATTGTTTGGTAACGCTTACCTGGTGTCCTTTCTGTAGCCACGAAACCTTGTATGGACTCGGGTGATCAGTTGTCTCCAGCTCTAGCTTTTCCACCATCTCGGTTGAAACGAGATTATCTGTGCTACCACTGTCCACGATAACCTTGCATACCCAATCCTTGGTCTTGCAAGCTGTCTTGAATAGTCTGGTCCTTTGAGATGAGTCCTCCACCTCCTTTCTGGGTGTTAAGAGAACTTTACGCATCATTAGCGACCTTCCACCTTCTGTATCTTCAGACTCAACATCTTGCCTCTGTGCCTCGGCGATGTGAGCTTCTCCTCCATCCTTCCTCCTATCTGGACAGTCAACTGCCTTGTGTCCATTCTTTCCACATGTGAAGCATGTGATGACTCCACCTCTGCCTCTTCCTCTACCTCTGGTATGAGGAAATGTGTTATTATCAACGTATCCTCCGCTCTGTTCCGTATGCTGCCTTCGTTGTTCAGCGTGTTGTCCTCGCTGTGAACTTCCACCTTTTTTTGTTCTAGTCTGAGGATTCTTCCAGTCATCCTTGGATTTCTGAAACCTATCTTGGGCAACTGACTTACCTTTTGGTTGACTCCTACCTCGGCCTTACTATCCTAGCTTACGACTTATCTTTTCCTCAGCTTTCAACGCCATCTGATACGCATCCTCCACCGTTCCAATGGTTGTCATACTCATCTCATCCTGGATATCGTATGTTAAGCCATTCATATACCTGGAAACTTTTTCATCATCACTCTCTCGATGACCTGCTCTGATATTTAGCTTGTATAATTCCTCGGTATACTCCTTCACTGTCATCAAATTCTGTCTCAGGTTCTGCATTCTTTTGAACAGTGTGATTTGATAGTCCCTTGAGATGAAATTTGCCTTCATCTTCGCAATCACTCGATCCCAGCTTTTAATCTTTTTCTTGCCTTTGGAACGTCTATTTGCTTGAAGCTCGTCCCACCATAATGCTGCGTGTCCCTTCAATTTTGTGACAGCATGCCTAACCTTCTTATCTTCTTCGATGTCTTCATAATCAAAGTAAGTGTCAAGAGCTCGGATCCAATCCAATTGCTCTTCTGCATCCAGACTCCCTTCATAAGTTGGAATGTCCATCTTTGTCTTCGAACTCATCCGGGCGATATCTTTAATTAGTCGCTCATTGGCTGCATCTTCGGCTGCAACTTCTCCTTGTTGTTCGGCTTCAACTTTGCCTTTGGAGTCACTTAGATCTCCAACACTGGATGTGCGTCTCTGCGCTGCCTCCATGTCTTCTAATCTCGCTCGGAGATCACGTATCTGCCTCTCCATCTCTGGATTTTGTGCTTGTCTTTCTCCCCTCAGTGGCATGGTGAAATTTTCCTTTCTTCTCTGCTACAGAAAGAAAAGAGATTTTCTCGCTCTGATACCACTTGATGCAAAACGAACCACCCAGGGCACGTCCACTCTCACAGGACCTTCCCCTTGAACGACCTGAAGAGCTGAAATACTCTTCAAATCCATTATCGGGACTTTCCTACACCCACATGATGCTCTTTAGGGTTTCCCGTTGTCCTATTGGGAAATCAGGCCTCACGTGATCACAAGTCCTGCACTCACAGGTTCGGGTCTCCCAATTCCCCGAAACCCGATGAAATATTCACCCACGTGTTCCTTGCTTCCGTCGGGAATATCCCCATCGGGAAATCGGTACTTACGAGGTCGTGAATCGCTCACCTCACGGATCCCCGATTCCCGATTTGCGATGGCGCTCTCTACACCCCTTAGCTCCCTTCGACTAACTCTTTACGCATGTGACCTACTAGTCCACAAGACCACGGTCCTTTCCCCTATCGGAATTTTGGAATTCGTAGAATTTAAATGCGTAGAACTCACACCCTCGGGATATCTGATCCTCCGATTCCCGATGCCACTTGGTGTTGACCCACTGCAAGGCTCGACCTTCCAACACCTGTCCTATGCTCTAGCGCCTATGGCCCACACTACAGTGGTGATCGGGAAATCGTGTTTTGGGATATCGCGATTCCCGTAACACTCGTTCACAAACCCTTCCAAGTCCCGATCTTCGATACGGATGACACTTGTCCTCCACTGAAGTGCTATGACTGTGGGACCTTCGCGTTTCAGAATTTCGCGACTTCTCCTGCTGTGATTTTCTCGTCACTGAGAATCCTGATATGCCGATCCCCGATGCACGTGCAAACTCTCTCCTCCACATCACCACTTCCTCGTCTCTCTATCAGGTATCGTAAAATCGCGACTTCTAATGCAATGATTCCTTTGTATGCGGAAACCCCGAAATGCCGAACCCTGACTCTTTCAAATCCTCGGACACGTGTCCCTCAAATCGAACGGCTCCAGCTGTGTCGGGAAATTGCGGTCACAATTTCATTGTGCCAGAGTTTCATGACTCCGAAAACCCCGATATCCCGAACTCCGACTCTCCGGGATCTCTCGCCATGTGTCCCTGTTGAGATCAACGGTTAGGATTCCTTCTCGGGATTTTAGAACTTTCCAAGGTCTCCGATTCTTACCCTATGAAGATCCGATGACGCCGATATCCCGATGTCTCCTCCAGTTTCTTCCTCTACTCCTTCAGGCTTAACACCGGCGCAAATTCTCGAGATCTAATGGCTAACAGGATATCGCCGATCTTCTCTCCGAATCCTGACCGTCGATTTCTCCTCCTTGAAGATTTCTTGAGAAGGCTAACTGTTCTTTCTCAGAACTTGTCCTCTGACACCTGCACTCGCATCTCCTACTCAAACCTTCCTTGGCACAAACTCCTATGCTCTCTTTTAATGATATCACGAAGGTGTTGTACCTCCTGAGATTTTCCACTCTGATTCTTTCAAAGGAACTTGCGCGCAATCCTTGCTCTCAACATTCAACAACTTCCGAAGTGTTGAATCCTTCCGACTTTACGCACTCCTGCAGTAGCAGTCTTCGATCTCCCTTTGCTCATATTTACAACTGAGACTTCTTCTTCAACCTGCGCACCCCTTGCACGGCTTCAACAACCTACTTCCACTTCCGGGTGAATGAGAACAAAAGTTAAACTACTGAGCCTTCATCAACGCACTCCCTGCGGATGAATTCAACTGCACACCTTGCAGGAATCTCCTGGCTCAGATAGAGAAACAATTGGACCTCACTCTCTCTCCCTTTCAGACTTCAGTTTTAAACATGAAATCACATGCACAGCATATACAAAGCAAATGCATAACAAGAAAGCAAACATTCATGAGCACAACATCAATACACAGAGAAAACAACACAAGCCATGAGCTTGAATCAAAGCTCCCTTCTATTAATTCAAATGCCTATTCATGGGTGTTCTTCATACAATATTCTTTGCTTTCTCTTCTCTTCTCCTGAATTCTTCCTCTATTCTTCACTACTACTACTACAATGGTACAATGAGGGTGTCTATATCCGTTTTCCCTCTCAGACTCTAAACTATCAAATCTAGACTTAAACATCCTATCTACCAGCATTAAATCTATTAAATGTCGACTATCTACCAAAGGACGAGAGCTTAAGGCTCAAGGTCCAATACAATATACAATGCACCTCCATAAAATGGCTTCATTAAATACTTGCGCTACAATCCCAAAGCACTTCAAAAATTTGGGTTTGTTTATCCAGCTGATCTTTGCTTGATGTGCTGGCTCGCTTGATGAGTTGGCGATGCTCCTGCATCATATTGTCTCTAAACTAGCTCTCTACACATCTTGAGATTACTTTGATTATCACACCATATAACTATTGGATTATGAAAATGAACTCCCAACTCTATAATAAAGTGCTACAACCAAATAGCTCGAGTAGTAACATTCACTTCGCCCATGTTTTCTGCCTATGCCGATGATAAAGAAATTATTGATTGCTTCTTACTTGACCATTAGATAGGTCATGATCCAAGGTAGAGGACATATCCTAAAGTGGACTTGCGATCAGTGCTATCTCCTACCCAATTTGATTATGTGTAACCAACAAGATCCAAGGAAGATCCTACTGCATAATGTATACCAAAACTGGTAATCCCCTTGACATATCTGAGAATCCTCTTTTTTTTGTTCTAGTGAAGCTCATGAGGATCCTACATGTACTTGGAAATTGATCCAACTACATAATATATGTCTGGTCGAGAGTGTGTAAGGTAGAGAAGACTCCCCATCAATTGTTGATATCTAGTACAACCAACCAAAGGTGATGCGCT
>ML819465.1:485418-502796 GCA_009831015.1 Picea engelmannii
GATGTTTAAGTCTAGATTTGATAGTTTAGAGTCTGAGAGGGAAAACGGATATAGACACCCTCATTGTACCATTGTAGTAGTAGTAGTGAAGAATAGAGGAAGAATCCAGGAGAAGAGAAGAGCAAGCAAAGAATATTGTATGAAGAGTGCCCATGAATAGGCATTTGAATTAATAAAAGGGAGCTTTGATTCAAGCTCATGACTTGTGTTGTTTTCTCTGTGTATTGATGTTGTGCTCATGAATGTTTTCTTTCTTGTTATGCATTTGCTTTGTATATGATGTGCATGTGATTTCATGTTTCAAACTGAAGTCTGAAAGGGAGAGAGAGTGAGGTCCAATTGTTTCTCTATCTGAGCCAGGAGATTCCTACAAGGTGTGCAGTTGAATTCATCCGCAAGGAGTGCGTTGATGAAGGCTCAGTAGTTTAACTTTTGTTCTCATTCACCCGGAAGTGGAAGTAGGTTGTTGAAGTCATGCAAGGGGTGTGCAAGCTGAAGAAGAAGTCTCAGTTGTAAATCTGAGCAAAGGGAGATCGAAGACTGCTGCTGCAGGAGTGCGCAGAGTCGAAAGGATTCAACACTTGGGAATTTGTTGAATGTTGAGCGCAAGGAGTGCGCGCAAGTTCCTCTGAAAGAATCAGAGTGGAAAAGCTTAGGAGGTACAACACCTTCGTGATATCATTAAAAGAGAGCACATGATTTTGTGCCGAGGAAGGTTCGAGTAGGAGATGCGAGTGCAGGTGTCAGAGGACAAGTTCTGAGAAAGAACAGTTAGCCATCTCAAGAAATCTTCAAGGAGGAGAAATCGACGGTCAGGATTCGCAGAGAAGATCGGTGAAATCCCGTCAGCCGTTAGATATCGAGAAGTTGCATTGGGGTTAAGCCAGAAGGAGCAGAGGAAGAAACTGGAGGAGACATCGGGATATCGGCGTCATCGGATCTTCATAGGGTAAGAATCGGAGACCTTGGAAAGTTCTGAAATCCCGAGAAGGAATCCTAGCCGTTGATCTCAGCAGGGACACGTGCCGAGAGATCCCAGAGAGTCGGAGTTTGGGATATCGGGGTTTCCGGAGTCATGAAACTCTTGCACAATGAAATCGCGATCCGTGATTTCCTGACATAGCCAGAGCTATTCGATTTGAGGGACACGTGTCCGAGGATCTGAAAGAGTCAGAGTTCGACATTTAGGGGTTTCCGCATACAAAGGAATCGTTGCATTAGAAGTCAGGATTTCGCAATACATGATAGAGCAACAAGGAAGTGGTGACGTGGAGGAGAGAGTTCGCACGTGCATTGGGGATCGACATATCGGGATTCTCGGTGACGAGAAAATCACAGCAGGAGAAGTCACAAAATTCTGAAATGTGACGGTCCCACAATCATAGCACTTCAGTGGAGGACAGGTGTCATCTGTATCGGAGATCGGGACTTGGAAGGGTTTGTGAACGAGTGTTACAGGAATCGCGATATCCCGAAACGCGATTTCCCGATCACCACTGGAGTGTGGGCCATAGGCGCCAGAGCATAGGACAGGTGTTGGAAGGTCGAGCCTTGCAGTGGGTCAACGCCAGGTGGCATTGGGAATCGGAGGATCGGAGATCCCGAGGGTGTGAGTTCTACGCATTTCAATTCCACGAATTCCGAAATTCCGATAGGGGAAAGGACCGTGGTCTTGTGGACTAGTAGGTCACATGCGTAAAGAGTTATCCGGAGGGAGCTAAGGGGTGTAGAGAGCACCATCACAAATCGAGAATCGAGGATCGGTGAGGTGAGCGATTCACGACCTCATAAGTACCGATTTCCCGACGGGGATATTCTCGACGGAACCAAGGAACACATGGGTGAATATTTCATTGAGTTTCGGGGAATTGGGAGACTCGAACCTGTTAGTGCAGGACTCGCGATCACGCGAGGGTCGATTTCCCGATAGGAAAACGAGAAACCCTAAAGAGCATCCTGTGGGTGTAGGAAAGTCCTGATAGGGGATTTGAAAAGTATTTCATCTCTTCGGGCCATTCAAGGGGAAGGTCCTGTGAGAGCGGACGAGCCCTGGGTGGTTCATTTTGCATCACAATAGACCAAGCACGTCGATGTTCATATGCACATTATTTGAGGATAGATTCATGATGAAGTCATTGATATGAAGTTTTGTCCATTTTCAAAGGCTAGGTAGTGGACATATTCACAAAGCCTTTCACAAAACATAATTTTTTCTCATTGAGGGACATTCTAGGAGTGAGGGATGTTGAGGAAAAGGTATGGAATACCTTACTCAATCATCTTGAGATCTTATTTGGCTAGGATAATATAGTTGGGAATGTCACCCGAGGTTTATAGCCTCAAAACTTTTACTCGATCCACAAGTATCAATTACAAACGATCAATGTTGATTTTATGATTTATATTTGTAACAATGTAAAAATAAAAATTTAAACAAAGTTAGGTGAATGTGTACAAATTTTACATTGAAGTAAACATGGAGACAAAAGAAAAAGGAAGAACGAAGTCATGAAAATACATGTATGAGACAAAACAATAATCTTATTTTATTTCATTCTGAGATACAATACTGTATTTCTCTTTTACAAACCCCTGCAAGGGCAGGGACCAAAGTCAAATTTAGAAGTCTTTGATGGGAACCATACAAAAAGACCCCGACAGTGAAATAAAACTGAAACTAATGATCTGGATCATCTTGCCACAAAATGTTTCCACTCAACTCTGCAAGATATTCTTAATCATCCCTAAAAATTAATTCATAAACCAACAAGAATGCACATACTATCAAATATAAATCAAACACCTTTAAAAGAAGATGTTGAAATGTATGATTCAGTTTTGAATCTTGTTGCCTTCAATAAGACCTTGTTGTCATCAAGAGGATTAAGCTTTCAAGTAAACTAAAAAATGAATTAAAATTGAAGCTATCTCACTAACTAGAGAGCAAACCTTAGAGTTGTAGTTCTCCTTCTATTCTCCCCTGGTCTCTTCCTCTCATTGAACCTTTATTATTTCTCAATAAGTTGAGGTAGTTCAACTTCTTTCTTTAGTTAAGTCAAATTAACTTAACTAATTAGTTTGGGAAGAAATAATTAATAATAATATATAAATAAGGGTCTTATCAATAATAACTAAATAGGTGGTACCCCTTGTGACTCCCATAATTCTCTTTTCCAATCATCATATATAAAATACAAAACTAATCATTTGGATCATATCCCTTGTAGCTCCCATGGATATATTTTTTTTGGGGGGGGATATGGTCTTAAATTTTGTTGATATTTAAATATTTATCCACAAAATATCCAAAATTAAGCTTGGTGTCCAAAATGTGTTGAAAATAATTAAACATTGTCTTAATCACTGAATATCATAAAAATAAATAAATAAATCCATATTTGCTGCTATGTGAGGCATATTTCCTCTTCTCATTGTTGTCTCCTCTTGAATTTTCTGGGGTAGCCCTTAGTTAGTTATACCCTTGGGGATGTATTTCATTGATCACATGGGAGTAGTGATATTTTAGGTGGAGACATGAAGACACAGATTTATAAGACTTTGTGGATGGACTGGAGGGGGAGGCCGATGCTTTTCCTTTTTGTTGCAAAGGTTGTGGGATATCAGTTTTTAATCTTTTGCTAGCATACAAGGACTGTACTGGTGAAACAACATGAGAAATTTGAGCATTGGGATTAACTAGTGGTGGTAAAGGCAATGACACAATGGTCCAACCATGGTGGTGAGAGACAATATGGTGGAAAATTTATTTTCAACCATCATTAGCAGGGACTTAGGGCTTCATTGACACATGTGGAGGAATAGGAATGCCAGGAAAATTCTAAGGAGGTTGAAATGGGGGTTTGTCAAGTCAAGGATGCAATATACCATGGCCAACCAAATTGAAAAACCCAACTTGAAACAACTGGTTCAACTCTTGTGGATCATCATCAAAGTGAATAGAAAATCGAGGCCTCCTATGGCCTCACTTCCAATTACCTCTTCCTCTATTATTTCATCCATTACTCCCCCTACTGAAAAAACTCATTCCGTAGAAATATTTAATTATTCATGAGTTTCTTAATAATCCAGACATAAAACTAAACTTAAATAAATCAAGATTTGTCTCTATTATTTACCACAAAACCCATGCAATTCATCCATAAAACTTTCATTAATTAATTGCTATATGAACAGGGGATTGATAGGGTCTTTGGGAGTATGGGGGGTTTTTATTGTGCATAAAATGATATCATGGAGGAGGAAATATTCATGAATAATTTTCAAGCAATCAATAAAGAATCAAATTGTGTATACAACTATCCCCCATAATACCAATCATCAAGTAACTTCCAGATCATTTATTTTATTTCCACACAGAATTTTCCTTAAAAATGAGTAACAACATAACAGGGAGTGTAAAAATGTAATTGGGATAATGAGGGGAGTGTATTTTGTGTAAAATGGTATAATGGAAAGGATTCCCATGGATATTGTTCTATCATGTATCAAACAATGTCATTTCCAACATTAAAATTTAAACTCCTTTACTATTTCAAAATTGAAACTCAACACTCTGTTTCTAAAATTCCAAAACTGATATTTTAGTTCAAGGTTGTTCATTTGCATCTAGAATTTTCATTTCACAAGAATCATTTCATAATTTTTTTCCCAATAAACATTCAAGAGTAATAACATAGCTCATGCACGATAAGGTCAAGGAGACACAACATTCCAACCATTACAATAATCACCACCAATAGTTGAAGAAATGGACAGACTGTGGTCCACGACATTATCACCAGTATTAAAATCTCAACTGATACTTCAAATAATAATGCTTCTAAATTTCCTTTTCATTTTGGTTTGCAGGGCTCATTCAATGCGTATATATTTCATCCATAGAGGTACTCTTTTCTCATAAAAATTGAACACCTCGAGCATGCTAACACAACAGGTCATATATATTAAACAATGTTTTTGCAACATTGTCATCAACTCAACTTTGTCGCATGGCAGACTGTATAAAAAACTATAAGTGGGATTAGCATTACTTTTTAACATCGCACATTAAAAAATCAACAAAACCCATGACTAAAATAACACGAAAAGTGCCTTTATTAAATGATGGGTTGGCCACGATTGCATCGTTAGTCAAATACATGTTTCGATATACCTATCAACAACAGTGATGAGGTATGGGAGGACAAGAAAAACAATAGTTTGAGCATTTGGCAAAAGGAATGTCTTCAACAGTCTTGTTAACACCATTTGTTTCATCAACAATCTCAATCATAGAGCTTATACAAGGGTGCGAGCATGATAGCCATATGATTATATGACAAGAAAATTCTAAAAGTAACCCAAATACCGTGAGCAGTGGTACCATTTTTTTATTAGACAGAGAGGAACCACCAAAGAAAACCAGAGACAAGGCATGCCCAAAAACTCCCACACAATATTTTATCCACAGTTAAAGCAACAAAGAAACTACAACTTTATCAACAACAAGAGACACCCTTATTTTCAATGTGAATATTTCAAATACAAATACCACAGAGACCAAAACTTCGCTAATAATCCATACACAGTCAAAATTTCCACATATCATAACTTTGGAAATGCGCAAACAACAAGCAAAATCAAGAGCCAATTGTTGACTTAATTAAATAGCAGAGAGAAATATTCATGGATGGAGAAGAAATAAACCCCATACCTGTGTGTAAAAATTGCCAAGGAGAGTTGACCAAGTCTGTATATTTCTTCCACAACCAAACAAAGCGAAGTAACAACAACCAACAAAAGACCAAATGTGAAATGGCTAGGATGGCGGGCTTGAGGTAGGTTAGAGAAACGTGCATTTACTGCATGTCATGTATACCATTTACATGTTCATCCATAGCTAGTATGAGAAAGCTAACCATACATTGCACAACCCACTAAAAACCAATTGCAAGCTTCATACACCACCATTTTCCTAAGTTTCAAACTTAACAAATGCACCAACCTTTGTTATAAAACTCCAATGTGACATATATCAAAACCTTGATAGGGATACCAAGTCTCAACCTTTAGACCTCCAATTCAAACAATGTGTACAATCCTTGTAGTATGGAATCAAGGTAATCACCACACCATATATCGCATACATCTTGAAACGTGGAGTTTATATCTTTTATCAAATTAGATGCATCATAATAACACTTGTGAGGGTTATATAAAGACAACATCATTTCTCTTTTGATCACATCACCCATAACATCGTTTGATCAATTATTTGGACAACAACTTAAAAGAAAATAAATTGTAGAAATCATCTCTCAACCAAGTCATAAGCACATAAAACATAAGTGTCGTCTCTTCATCATAGTCACACAATTCATGCAAGGGGTCCCACCCATTAKTATATTATTAAATATAATTATATAATAAGGCGTTGCAACCATTTTCAAGAAGGTACGTATGTTGCGCTTTTGAGCATCAACAAACTRGAAAATCCACAGGGAAATATGTTTCCATCATATTAAGAAMTCATAATGTACTTTTTCACAAACCGGTGAACATAGATCAAAGAATTATTGACCAGAATGATTATGCAATAGGGGGGAAACATGGTTTAAGAGAAATAATGAGAYGATATTTTTGGAATAAGTCATGAAAAGTGGTACRTATAGKGGGGGTTGGTACTATATGCATAGCATTCGATCAGTCACAGTAAAAATTGTTTCTTCGTGTTAAGGATAAATTTTCTTATATGCTCTTTTGAATCTCAGAATGGAGGGAATAAAGGGACAATAGAAAATAGGGAAGACGACCAAATCATCTATCTAACAATAGTACTGAAAGAAAAAATCATTTGCAGCGATGTCTAAAAGGAGGACATCGTGACAACTGTGTAAAAGTTATTGTTATTGATCAACAATACTTACATAATGGCATTTTTGTGGTAAAACTAATCCAAAATTTATTCCTGATAAACATAAAAAAAAAATAGAAACAATCGAAATAGTAGAAACCGAAACAACAAAGATTGAAAAGTCAATTGAACAAAGAAAAATAAAATAGTGAAAAAAAAATCTATATACAATAGTGATTTTCATATGGTGTTCAACAATCAATTTGGTTCCACAAAATGTTTCAAGTGGGAACCATTAGTACTATAAGAAAACAATCGCTCTTCCAAATCCTTTAAAATATAAGAGTTTGCGCCTAGGACAAAAACAATTTTGAAAGGACCTATCCATAATTTCTGAAACTTCGAATGTCTTCCTCTATCAGCATGGGATGAGTCCCAAAGTAAGACCTTCTCATTTACCTTAAATTTGATATATTTTGTGTGTTTGTTAAAATATTTCTTTACAGTTTGTTATCTTCTCTTTATGTTTTCCAAGGAAAAAATTATTTGTCTTCTAAGGCTAATAGGGAATTTATTCTTTGAGGGACATTGGAAGAATTTAATTCTTCAATTTGTAGCATCAGCCATAGAGAAGACAGTTCCATCTCAGTAGGTAGAATGGTTTATTGAGCATAAAAAATCTGAAAGGGAGTGCAACATATGCTTACCTTCGTAGTAGTGTGATCTAGTCAAAGGGCGTAGGTGAGGAGGGTATTCCATTGACAAGGCGTATATTCAATGATCCTTTTTATGATCCTAACCATATTCTTGTTAGTAGACTTGGATTTCCCATTTCCTTGGGGGTAATAAGCTGATGAAGTGAAATGTTTGACTCACAACTTAGCTAGAAATTGAGTCAATTTTGCGGAAATGAAAGTGGGACCATTGTCTGTAATAATCTCTAAAGGAATGCCAAATATGGAGAAGATATTGGTTTCCAGGAAAGAAATTACATGTTCATCATGTGAGTGTCTAAGAGGGACAACTTCAGTCCACTTAGTAAAATAATCAGTGGTTGTCAAAATGAAAATCTATCCAGCGAAAGATGGAGGATTAATAGGACCAATAAAGTCTAGGCCCAATTTACAAAAAGGAAAATCCAGGAGGACAGGTTTTAAAGGCATGGTAGAAAGACGCTCTTTCCCATTGATTTTTTTGCACTTGTCACAAGATCTTGTGAATATATAAAAATCTCAAAAAATTGAGGGCCAATAATAACAATTTCTGATGATTTTAAAAGAAACAACTTTAGCAGAAAAGTGGCCACCAACGCGAATAACAAAATCTGAAGATCCATGAGTTTCATGTAACAATTTTTGTGCTTCCTCATCATTCACACATATAAGTAATATACCATCAACAAACCTTCTGAAAAAAAAGTCTTCTAAAATAATATCCATGGAATATTCAAGGAGAAGTATTCTCCTCAGATGAGGATCTAAGTCATTTAGGCATTTATTATATTGCAAGTAATACACCATATTTTTATACCAGGGGTGTTCAGCAATAAAAAGGATTTGATTCTCAATATAAAAAATTGTTTAAAGAGAATCATCTTTATCATCAAGTTCTTCACTTGCTTCAGCATGTTGATGTAAGTGAAGGGATAGGTCTCATCCCTTGATTGTTTTTGAAGTCATGATCATCAAATCATGCTCTTGAATCTTGGAAATCCAATGTGAAATATTTCATGAAAGATAATTTTTTGAAAGCAGAAACTTGACATCAGGAAAAGGGACTTTTACCTACATATGTTTGCTTAGAATAAAGTGGAGAAATTTGTCTACAGATTTAACAAGAGAAAAGGAATGTTTCTCAATGTAAGAGTACTTGAATTCATCATCTAATAAACTTTGGATCATGTAAGATACATGTTTCTCTTTATTTTTTTCGTCACTTGTATGAGAATAACAAAAAATGTTTCCTCATTGGCATTAGTGTATATGATAAAATATTTCTCAATTTTTTTTTTTCCAGAACTGGTGTCGAGATGATTGCTTTCTTAATCCTAATGAAGTCATTTTCGATGTCATCTATCCAAGAAAAAGAGCGATCTTTATTTGGAATATTATGAATTGGTTTAACCATTAAGGGAAAATCAGGGACAAACCTACGAACGAAGTTGATAATTCCCATAAAGGATTGAACCTCCTTTTTGGAAGTGGGGGGAGAAAGGTTCAGAATAGCAGCAATCCTTTCAGGATCTATGATTATTCATGAATCATAAACGATATGTTCAAGGATATTTCCCTTGGTGATGCCAAAAATATATTTAGAAGGATTTAAAGAAATGTCGAATTTTCTGCATCGCATGAGAACTTTTATGAGATGACCAAAGTGATCCAATTGATTCTTTGAATAGACAGTCAAATCATCTAGATAAACCTGGATAATCTTACTGATCAGATCATCAAAATTTATTTCCATATCTTTATGGAAAGTGGCACCTGCATTTGACAATCCAAAAGGCATGCGTTCATAAGAAAATGTTCCCCAGCATGTAGTAAAGGTGTTTTTTTACATATCAGTCTTTTTTACCTTGATTTGATTATATCTAGAGAAACCATCAAGTAAGGACATCATTTGTGACCCTGCAGCCTATTGCAAAGTAATTTCCATATTAGGGAGAGGAAAATGATATTTTATTCTTTCTCTATTTAATGCATGAAAATCCACGCACAATCGAATTTGACCAGTTGTCTTCCTAACAGGAACTAAATTTGAAACCCACTCAAATTATTTAACTGGGAAGATTATACCTGCCTTCAAAAGTACTTCCATCTCCTTTCTAATAGCATCTTCTAGCGCAGGGTTAATGGGTATTTGTTTTTTCCTAACTGGTTTTATCCCTTCCTTGATAGGAATCACATGTTTTATGAGAGCAGGATAAAAACCACGAAGATCCGCATATGACCATGCAAAAACATCTTGAAATTCACATAGAAGTTCTGTGAATTTCGCCTTTTCTTCTTCGGAACATTGGGCACCTAGTTTAACCATATTTGGAGGTTCAAATGTCCCAAGGTTCAAGGAAATGGTATCACCCACTTTCCTTTCTGACTCCTCTTCCTTTTGTATCTCTTTGTTTCCTACATCACTCAACAAAAATGAACTCTCGGGAGGAGTCAAGCCTTTTGGAAATTTTTTTTCTTCCATAGATATGATTTCATTGGGCTTAAATGGTTCATTTTGTATGAAAGCATAGATGCCTTCATCATTAGGGAAAACCTGACATGATTCTACATTATCAGGAATGTGAGGACAATATAAAGATTGAAATGTACAATCAAGCCTTTGAGGTATAATTTGTCGAGTAGGAGATGTTGCAAATACAACTAACCTATCATCCATTGAATTAAGTTCCCTCTTAACATGAGTGATGTTAAATGATAACAAGTTCGAGATATGAATCCAAACAACTTGGGTATAGCATTTCATCAGATTATTTCTAGGAGAATATATTTTACGCACAAGGTTCACAACAAGTTCAGAATCACCAAAAACTGTAAGGTGGCCACAACCGAGGTTATAAGCATTTTATATGCCTAACAGTAAGGCTTCAAACTCAGTGACTTTGTTCATGCAAGGAAACTATAACATATACGAGAAATTGTGAATTTTACCTATAGGTGAGTATAAGATAATTCCAGCTTTGTTACCTTCATTTGAACATGAGCCATCGAAATGCATGTGCCACATACCATATTCCAAATCAATTTGTTCCAGAGTAGTGTCACCCTCATCAACAAAGATAGAGTACACCCTTAAGTCTTCCTCCAGATAGTTTACATTCGGTTGAGGAATTCTCTCTATGTATGGTGAACTTCTTCCTTCTCTTAGGACTATAATATTATTTCCATTCCAAGGAACATATAAGTGTGTTCCATCAAGCAAAAGATATCCACTTGTTAGGGATTTCTAGTCTCTTCCTAAGATAATAAAATATTTTCTTACTTGCATGTCAATTACTTTGGATGTTGAGGGTTATCCTTGTTTCAGGATGTGCACACATAACTAAAGTTACGTCTTTGATTTCACCTATAGTTGACTGTTGCAGATTGTTATACGAGACCATGCTTCTAGAATTTTTGTTAGTACATGATAAGCCTAGATATTCCATGATGATTTTTGATATCACGCTCAAACCTAAACAACCATCGATTAAGAAACAATGGGATATATTATCCATAATTTTTACAGAAATAAAAAAAGTAGGGTTCTTTACAGGGTGTCTAAAATTATTTACACATATCTTATTTACAGTGGGATCCTCTTCTTTTGACTCTTCAAAAAGATTGGCTATGGTGGAAGTTTTTCCTTCCATAAAATTATTGAGATGCTTTTGTTTTTCAGGGAAGACAACCATGTCCAAAAGAGTAGCACCAGCATTGATATTAGCTAATTGGTTAAGGATGTTGTAATTGGAAGAGGGAAGAGGGGAATGAACTCCTTGACTTTCGTGAATTTCGACAGTTTGTACATTAGTACCTTGTGAAGATGAGGTTGGAGTGGAAGAAGTATGAGGAGGATTGTATTTCCCTTTAGGAGAATAATATTTGTTCCTAGTATTTATTATCATAACATCTTCTGGTTCTACCCAATATATAACAACGATAGCGGTTTCAGGCTTCTTTCCAAAGATTTTATCTCTAGATTTCTTCTTAACTTCACAAGTACTTTCTTCATGATTTTCTTCGCAGAAGTTACACCAACTGCGAGCCATAATGGATTTGGGCTGAAAAGTGTTCTCATTTGTAGTCTTAAAAGGCATTGAGGAAGAAGAAGATGCCCCAAGAGTAAGTGAGGTAACATTCCCTTTTTCGTTCATAGGCTATCATCTGATTGTTCATATCTTGCACAAGTTGTAGGAGGGCAGACATATATGTTTTCTTGACTGAGTCTCCTTTAGGGAGACCCGTTCTTTCAAGTTTCTCTTCGTACTCCAGGAAAGTGTGGAGAGTGGAGCCAAGATTGTCAGTAGCCTTTTCTTTGAGCCTATGACAATAAGGATAGGGAAGCACATTATAATAATGCATGAAAACAGCTTGATTTTGGGGGTGGATTAGTTCAGGGATTTGATTGTAGAATTTGGTGAAGCGAAGGTTGAAGGAATTAATAGTCTCACCATATTTGTAAGAAATATTGTTACATTCCCTTAACTATTCAGTCAGGCTCTTGGATTGTCCATAATTGGACTTGAACCAATAAACCAACTCTTCGCAAGTGGAAAGGATTTTTGGAGGGAGATCAAAAAAATCATCTGTCTCTTTTCCTTCAAGGGAGTTGACAAATAAGTGCATGCATGTATCATTATCATTAGCCCCGATATTATGAAAAGAATTAGAAAATGCCACTAGGTGTTCATTTGTAGAAACAATATTATTCCCTAAGAACTTAGGAATATGCTCTTTAAACTTGGGTAACAGACGAGTAGCATGTGTTATATTCAAGGGATAAGATACATGCCATGGGGAGGTCGTAGCATCTTCCTCAAACTAAAAATCTCATATGTCTTTATAAATTTAGCAGGGTTGGTAGAAGATTGGATAGGAACATAATTGCTATATATACTACCAATTACCAATGAGGACGAAGGTTGGGATGATGAAACACCTCCAACACCACTAGCACCACCCGCATATGTCATTTTGAAAGTGATGGGTAAGGGTGGAAAAGGTGAGCTGGTAGAATCAGACAAAGTCCTCCTTAGAGTGCTTTCTTGGGTTGACAAAATGGATTTCCTCCTTCCTATTTCAATGATAGGAGTAGCTTCAGGGAACAATCCTCTTCTTCTTATAGAAATGTGAGGATTTGAGAACATGAAAAAGAATACCAAAGACTTAGGAAAAGGGAGGTTACTGCTAATTTATAGGTTGCCTTTGCCTGGCTTCCCAGTGTTCACAGATACTTATATCTTGTTCAACTACTTCCCAAGAGCGTTCAAGCTTAGCCCGGGTACTAGCAGTTTCTAGGATAGTATTGAATAAGGTCAAGGCAATGTTATTCTAGTCTTTAAGACTATATTCAATACTAGGCTACCTTGTAGAAGGTACTGTCATGAGAAAAATCAGTCAAAGAGTTTTCGAAAAAAATAGAAAGATTCAAAGATAATCATGAATACAATCAACCAGAGAGATATGGAAGATCTCCCTAGTATGGTCGCCAAATAAATGTTGAGGAAAAGGTATGGAATACCTTACTCAATGATTTTCAAATCTTTCCTAGCTAGAACAAGATAGTTGGGAATGTCACCTAGGGTTTATAGCCTCAAAACTTTCACTCAATCCACAAGTATCAATTACAAAGGATCAAGGTTGTTTTTATGATTTATATTTGAAACAATGTAAAATAAAAATTTAAACAAAGATAGTTGAATGTATACATATTTTACATTGAATTAAACATGGAGACAAAAGTGAAAGGAAGAACCAAGTCATGAAAACACATGTATGAAATAGAACAATAATCTGATTTTATTTCATTTTGAGATACAAAATTGTATTTCTCTTTTACAAACCCCTGTGAGGGTAGGGACCAAAGTCAGATTTAGAAGTCTCCGATGGGAACCATACAAAAAAACCATGAAAATGAAATAAAACTGGAACTTATAATGATTTGGATCATCTTGCCAAAAAATGTTGCCACTCGACTTTGCAAGATATTCTCAATCAACCATGGAAATTAATTCATAAACCAACAAGAATACACAGATTATCAAAGATAAATCAAACACCTTTAAAACAAGCTGCTGAAATGTATGATTCAGTTTTGAATCATGCTGCCTTCAATAATATCCTATTGTCATCAAGAGGATTAGGCTTTCAAGTAAACTCATAAATGAATGAAAACTGAAGCTATCTCACTAACTAGAGAGCAAACCTTAGTGTTGTAGTTCTCCTTCTATTCTCCCCTTGTCTCTTCCTCTCATTGAACCTTTATTCTTTCTCAATAAGTTGAGGTAGTTCAACTACTTTCTTTAGTTAAGTCAAATTAACTTAACTAATTAGTTTGGGAAGAAACAATTAATAATAATATACAATGACTCCCATCATTCTCTTTTCCAATCATCAAATATATAATACAAAATTAATCCTTTGGATCATATACCACCCTTGTATCTCCCATGGATATCATTTAAGTCAAATATTTAAATATCATCAAAATTTAAGACCGTATCCCAAAAAAAAAATATCCATCTTATCCAAAAAAATATCCAAAATAAAGCTGCTTGTCCAAAATATGTTGAAAATCATTAAACATTATCTTCATCACTGAATATCATAAAAAAACATTTAAAAACCATATTTTCTATTGTGTGAGGCATATTTCCTCTTCTCACTGTTGTCTCCTCTTGAATTGTCTAAGGTATCCCTCGGTTGGTTAGACCCTTGGGGATCTATTTCTTTGATCACATGGGATTAGTAACCTTTTAGGTGGAGACTTGAAGTCACATATTTATAAGACTATGTGGATGGACTGGAGGAGGAAGCCATTTATTTTCCTTTGTCTTGCATAGGTTGTGGGATATCTATTTTTAATCTTTTTCTAGTGTGCGAGGACTATATGGAAAAATATCATGAGCAATTTGAGCATTGGGATTAACTAGTGGTGGTAAATACAATGACATAGTGGGATAACCATGGTGGTGAGAGGCAGGTTGGTGGAAAATTTCTTTCCAACCATCATTAACGGGGACTTTGGGTGCATTGACACATGTGGAGGAATATGAATGCTGAGAAAATTCAAAGGAGGTTGAAATGGGGGTCTGTCAGGTCGGGGATGCAATATACCATGGCCAACCAAATTGAAAAACCCATATTGAAAAAACTAGTTCAACTCTTGTGGATCAACATCAAAGTGAATAGAAAATCAAGGCCTCCTATGGCCTCGATGCCAATTACCTTTGACTCTATTATTTTGGCCATTACTGCCCCCGCTAAAAAAACTCATTTTGTAGCAATATTTAATTAGTCATGAGGTTATTAATAATCCATACATGAAAATAAACTTAAATAAATCAAGAGTTGTGTCTATTATTTACCACAAAACTCCTTCAATTCATCCATAAAACTTTCATTAATTAATTTCCATATGAACAGGGGATTGATAGGATCATTGGGAGTATGGGGGGTTTGTATTGTGCATAAAATGATATCATGGAAAAGGAAATATTCACAGATATTGTTCAAGAAATCAATAAAATAATCAAACGGTGTATACAATCATCTCCCATAATACCAATCATCAATTAACTTCCACATCATTTCTTTTATTTCCACACAGACTTTTCCTTAAAAATGAGTAACAACAGAACATGGAGTGTAAAAATGTAATTTGGATAATGAGGGGAGTGTATTTTGCGTAAAATGGTATAATGGAAAGGATTCCCATGGATACGGTTCTATCATATATCAAACAATGCCATTTCTAACATTAATATTTAAACCCCTTTATTGTTTCAAAATTGAAACTCAACACTCTGTTTCCAAAATTCCAGAACTGGTATTTCACTTCAAGGTTGTTCATTTGCATATAAAAGTTGCATTGCACGGGAACCATTTCACAATTGTTTTCCCAAGAAACATTCAAGAGTAATAATACAGCTCACGCAAAATAAGGTCAAGGAGACACAACATTCCAACCATTACAATAATCACCACCAACAGTTGAAGAAATGGATAGACTGTGGTCCACGACATTATCACCAGTATTAAAATCTCAATTGATACTTCAAATAATAATGCTTCTAAATTTTCTTTTCATTTTGGTTTGCAGGGCTCATTCAATGTGTATACATTTCATCCACATAGGTACTCTTTTCTCATAAATATTGAACACCTCGAGCATGCTAACACAATAGGTCGTATATCTTAAACAATGTTTTTGAATCACTATCATCACCTCAAATTTGCCACATCACAGAGTGTATAAAAAACTATAAGTGTAATTATGATTATTTATAACATCATACATTAAACAATCAACAAAACCCATGACTAAAAGAGTACGAACAATGCCTTTATTAAATGTTGGGTTGGTGACGCTTGCACCGTTAGTTGAATACAGGGTTCGATATACCAATCGAAAATAGTGATGAGGTATGGGAGGATGAGCATACAAACAATTTGAGGGTTTGGCCATAGGAATGTATTCAACGGTGTAGTTACCACCATTTGTTTCATCAACAGCCTCAATCACAGAGATTATACAAGGGCTCGGGCATGATATCCATATAATTAGATGGCATGCAGAGTCTAAAAATAAACCAAAGACCGTGAGCAGTGGTACCATTGTTTTATCAGAAAAAGAAGAACCAACAAAGAAAACCAGAGACAAGGTAGGCCCAAAAACTCCCATATAATATTTTATCCACAGGTAAAGCAACAGAGCAACTATAGATTTATCAACAACAAGAGAAACCCATATTTTCGATGCGAATAATTCAAATACAAATCACACAGAGACCAAAACTTCGCTAATAATCCATACACAGTCAAAATTTCCACATATCATAACTTTGTAAATTCATAGACAACGAGAAAACTAAAGAGCCAACTGTTGACTTAATTAAAGAGAAGAGAAAAATATTCATGTATGGAGAAGCAAGAAACTCCATACCCGTGTGTAAAAATTTCCAAGGAGAGTCGACCAAGTCTGTATACTTCTTCCACAACTGAACAAAGAGGAGTAACAACAACCAACAAAAGACCAAATGCGAAATGGCTAGGGTGGTAGGATCGAGGTAGGTTTTAGTGACATGCATTTACTACACTTTGTATGTAGCACTTACATGTTCATCCATAGCTAGTACGAGAAAGATAACCATACAACGCACAACCCACTAACAATTAATTGCAATCTTGATACACCACCATTTTCCTAAGTTTCAAACTTAACAAATGTGCAAACCTTTGTTTTAAAACTCCAATGTGACATATATAAAAACCTTGCTAGGGATACCAAGTCTCAACCTTTATACCTCCAATTCAAACAATGCACACAATCCTTGTAGCATGGAATCAAGGTAATCACCACACCATATATCGCATACAACTTGAAACATGGAGTTTATATCTTTTATCAATATAGGTGTAGCATAATAACACTTGTGAGGGTTATATAAAGACAACATCATTTCTCTTTTGATCACATCACCCATAACATTGTTTGATCAATTATTTCGACAGTGACTTAAAAGAAAATAAACTGTAGAAATCATCTCGCAACCAATTCATAAGCACATAAAACATAAGTGTCGTCTCTTCATCATAGTCACACAAGTCACGCAAGGGGTCCCACCTATTAGTATATTATTAAATATAATTAAATAATAAGGCATTGCAACCATTTGCAAGCATGTACCCTATGTTGCGCTTTTGAGCGTCAACAAGGGATACATCATCTTAGAAGTTGAACATGTTAGCATTATTTTCTTGTTAGCAACATATTTTGGTTGGGGGTGGGGAGGGGGGGGGGGGGTTGTTCC
>ML819466.1:55342-90331 GCA_009831015.1 Picea engelmannii
CACCCTCTGCCTCTTGTTCCCCCTATTAAATTCTTGGTTCTTCACTTGTACTCCATGACGCCCTTCCCAGCTCCCATGGCGTCACCTCCCTCGCTCGTCCCTGTGCAAAATCTCGTCAGCTCGTGGGTAATTATGGTGCCCTGTTCCATCAAGAGTAAGCAGATGCTTCCTCCCTCACAATTATGGCTTCTCATGCCTACATTCTTCACTTCTACAACGAAACACATGACATTCCGCTTGCATTACGGTTTGTCCCATTTTGCTTGCATTCTACACTTCTACAATGAAATATAGGGCAACCCAATTCTTTTTTATCTCACCATCATGTAGCAGAGACCCATAGCTCCTTCCTCTTACCTGACCTACGTCTCGGAGGAATTGATGAAACAATTTCTCTCTCTGCATGTGGACGTCAGGCGCGCGAAAGAATGAACAAACTCTCATCTCAGAGAATTTCAAAGGGAAAATCATGGGTTGTGGGAAGAAGTAGCTAATTTGTAGGGTCAATTGCACCAGCAAGAACTCAGGCAAAACCAAGAGTTAGCAATTGCACTGTGAGGGATCAACATAAATACAAGGCAAATTGGAGAAATGGCATAGCAACTGGTAAATCCTTTAAATCATCCTCAACATCCAGTGAATTATAATGAATCAGTTGGGTCAAGGATTCCTTCAACCTTCCACTCAGTAGAAAGAAATGAACACCCTTTGGCTCCTCCTGCACCAACGTTAGTTCCAGTATGGTTGAATCCAAAAGAAGGAATTCACCACCCATAGGCTAATCTAAAAACATATCCAACAAATCCTCAAGAGGAGCCAACAATTTTCCAAAATCATTAGACAGGTTTTTTTGATGAATTGCAAATTTTTGTTAATTTTGTACACTTATGTAGCCATTTTCACATGGCAAATTAGCAGTTCCTTTTGGATTGGTTTCACTAGCATATTTAGTATTCAACAAACAATTAGTTTTTCAAGAGAAGAACAGAGAAATATGTTGGCACCCAATCCATAAGTCATAAGGATTGACATTGGAGAAATATGTTGGTACCCAAGGTTTTGGGGAAGTTGCACATACACACCAAAAATCAATATTGCACGTGCGCCCATAAAAATACACTACACAGCTCCAAAAAGGATCAACATGAGTGCCAACTAAAGAAATATTGTGTGCACCAACCCTATTTTGTACTATATGCATGGAATACAAAATAAGACCGCATATAGTGAATCTGAGTATATCTTCGAGAATATTTTGTATTTGATTATTATAATGACCCGAATGATCATAGGAAAAGGTATGGATGAGTTGGAAAGTTAGTGAATATTTCCACGCTCTAGAAAGATTTGGGGGCTGCATGCAAACACGTAAAGGGTGTGTATCTTTTTTTCACTCAAGAGAGTGGAGTAGAGTAGTTGAGTGGGAGAGAGCAAAGCATTGTAACAAAGAAATCATGACTGTAACAAAGAGTTGACTAGAATAGAAAGAAAGAGTTCCATGTCTAGTTTTTGTCTAAGTCTTGTATGAGTCTGTAATAGAGTTAGAACTGTATAGGAATGAATGAATGAGACTAGTAGGAATAACACAGATCTATGTGATGATTGTTGTATGAGTTTAGATTACTTAGCGTAGACCTTTGTTATGGGATTTTGTATCTGGATGCACTTGAATCTAATGAATGAAATATAGAGTCCTTTCTCTCTACAATATCATGTGTGTTATGGTTTGAATATATATTTTCTTTACTTTTTTATGCATATTACTCTGTTATTTACATATGGATAAATGAACATATTTATACCTGAGAGGTTTTGATGTATGCATTGACCCTTCGCATCCAACACAATACTATCGATATTTATGATTCTCATGGCACCTTGGGTGAGACCTTCTTCAGTCCTAGACTAAAGATTGAATATGCCAACACCTTGGGGTTTTGTTGGTCAAATCTTAATGAAACATGGGTCTTTAACCCCCTAGTGAGGAGAGATTATAAAGAGCCAACAAATGGTTATGTTTCCAGGACCTGAAGGTTTTGTATTACATGATGAAGGGAAAGAATGAGGTGGAATCCATCTCAGAAGGAACTACAAGATTAATTATCTCAGAAGGAAGATGAGTTTGAATGACAAGAAACCAAGAACCTGATAACCAACGTTGAACATTGGAAATAGAGGTATATCTATACAAATTTGCATGAAGTTTTCTTTACTAAGTTTCCTTGTTTATTGTATGAATGGTTGAAGAGGAAGAAAACTATTAACATTGCTCTAGGAACCCAATAACCATTGGTATGGGACCATACTATTGTCAATAGACTAAAATATGTGGATAATAAGTGGGCTCGAGTAGTCAAATTCTAGTTCGACTGGGCGAAGGAAGGATATATCGTTGAGTTCACCATTGAATATAATGCTTCTTTTAGTGAGGATGAAAGAAAATTTGTGTTCATCCCTAGAAGGAGATTATTGGAAGAGATCCCCTTGTGGATCAAGATGTTGTTTATAGAGAAAGGGATGATGCACATGGATCCTGATAGGATGGCTGAGTAGACCACCTCATGTAGGGGGGGTGAAAGAAGGGGGGAAAGAGAGAGAGAAAATGGATCCAATGGAAGGGATCTAGAAGATAATAATATGAGGTGAGAAAATAATGGACCTAGAAGAGTAGAAGAGAAGAAGAGCCAAGATATATGCAAGAAGAGTTTATCTAAGGAGGAGAGTCAAATAGAGGAGCACAAATAAGATAGCAAGGGGTGAAAAGGGATGGGTCAAAACTAGAATGAAAATAAAGGAGACTGCACCAGGAGGTTATGAAGAAGATAGGTATGTGACAAAGAGGAGCATAGAAGGAGATAGGTCATCAAAGAGACATGGAATTAGGAGTAGGGTATCAAGTGAGGATACTATAAGTAGTGGGATTAGGTTCGATGAAGATGAAGTTGGATCCCCTTGGATGTTAAGAGATGTAGTCACATCGAAAGAAGATGAGGTGTAGAGTAGCAAGGTTGACATGATATAATATGGTGATGGACCCCTTATAGAAGGGAAGAGTCTTTAGCTATTGTGAATGGACTTGCGTGGATAAAATTAGGAATCTCTTTGGGATCCCTCACCGAAGATAATGAGGGAATATGGAGGAAATCCCTCTTTGAACCACCCCCTTTGCACATTTGTAACCAAGAAGAAAGAAGCAAAGAAAGTGTGGAAATAGGAGTAGAAGAAAAGAGAAGAGAATATACGAGCGAAGAAGAGGTCGAAGCCAGAAATGTCGGCACACTTACGTATACTGAGAGGGGGGTTGAATCAGTATAAGATTATTTTTAATCTTATTACAATTTTTTTCAATTAATTTTTCACCGGTCATAAACAGTTAACAAGGAATTCACATTCAAACATATGATCCATAGTACACAGACATTTAACGTGGAAACCTAAATGGGAGAAAACCACCAAAATTTTCTTTAAAATATCTTGTAGGAACCAACCTACTTTTACAACGCTTGCAACACCAACCTGTAGGAGACACCAATATCCTCTCCTGAGCACCTACTCATAAATGATGTTTGTAGGCACTAACCTGCAAGAGACACAAATCCCCTTGACTGAGCACCAACTCATTTCTCCTTGTAGGCACCAACCTACAGTTTCTATATTCATAGGAACCAACCTTCAAGTGTCACCAATATCCTTAGTTAAGAACCAACTTAGCTATGTTTGTAGATACTAATTTATTGAAACATCAATCTCCTTGAGCCATTGACAATGCCAGACTATATCTTTCCTTCAAGCTTTCACTTGCACAAATATATTTCTCTTTCTATTCTGCACAGTTCTTGATTTGCATAGTTCTAGAAGTTCCTTTGTCCTTGCACCTCCTATCCACCCTTAGACGATATAATTATCATCCTTTCATTTTGGAGGTATCCTCAAACCTCCAATCCTCAGAGCTTTTATTCCACAATTCTTACTTTCACCTTCACTCTTCCATCACTTCTCACATGCTCACACACTTGAACTAGATTCAAACATGGTTATTTACACACTTTATACCTCCATGAATTTATCCACATACAAAAGTATGTCCATGGAGTCGGCCCCAGTTGTCCTCAAAATCGGGCTGCGACATTTCTTAGAAATCGACCTTCAATTACCTTTCATCGTGCGCCATATGATTCTCTGCACACAACATGAACCATGATGCTCAATGGTCATCGAATATCACTAATATTCAATATTCACCATTGATTTATTTCATTTTCCACCAAAACACACAATACACCCTTAGGACTCAACATCTGTCTAATCTATCCTTGATTTGATCTCAACTGTCGATCTTATTTAGTACATCGAGACCACATGTAACCACAATGCACAACTGCCATATGATTTGGACTTCAAATTAATTTCTATAGTTGATCCAATTCTCACATGGTTCAAACCTTTATCTCATAGTCGTCGTCCGATCAGATCTTGGGTTCATCTTGATCAACGATCTATCTTTATGGTTTCACCATGGGTCTAAGGCATATCTCTTCTTTATTTCAAACTTTCGTGATCTTCAGAATGCACTCTCAATTTTTGTCGCACTCATTTTTCACCTATACTTAGACACATTTCCAACCATTTCTCTATGGGTGTACAAGACATTATGAGTCATCATATTTCTCATCTTCTGGGTAATTCGATCTGTGACATATGGCGACCTCCTGGGACATCAGATCTTTTACTCTTTGGGTCATCCAATATGTGACACATGGCGACCTCCTAGGCCGTTGAATCTCTCACCTTCTGGGTCATTCGATCTATTCTCCATACTTAGGCGCTTTTCGAACTCTCACAATGCTCCGCGAGACATATCAATTCTTCACTTGTTGACTTTGTTCATCTAATTCTTGTCACTTAGTCAATTTTCAAAATTCTACCACATGTCTCTTATACTTAGTCGATTTTTCGAACTCCTACCATGGGTCCATGAGACATTTCCATACTTAGTCATTTTCCAAACATATTAGTTCAACTGATTCTCGGTACTTAGTCATTTTTCAAGATCTCGTTGTAGGTTTACGGGTCTGTGGATTCATACTCATTTCTTCACATACTTTTGATTCTCTGTCATGCTCATTGTATCTGCGATGTTTGATACTTAGTTGATTTTCATACTCCTACTGCGGATCTCCCATACTTAGTCAATTTTCAACCTCCTCACTGCAGGTCCACGAGTCTGTGGGTTCGTGCTCATTTCTTCACATACTTTTGATTCTCCGTCGTGCTCACTATATCCGTGATGTTTGATACTTAGTCGATTTTCATAATCCTACCGTGCAACTTCCATACTTAATTGATTTTCAACCTTTTCATCGTGGGTTTGTAGGTCTATGGGTTCATGTTCATTTCTTCACATACTTATGATTCTCCATCGTGCTCACTATCTTGAAGATGTTTTGATACTTAGTCATTTTTCGATATCTCTTATGTTGATGTGCCAGATGAGGTGGATTCCATGTGGATGCCTTCTTCATGTACTAGATGGCATGGCATCGATATTTGTCCTAACATGTGGAATTGTACGTGGCATCTACATACTAGATTATTATGGAACTAATATGTACTCCCTCTAATGTGGCACTCGTCTTACTAGAAACTTGGCGTTGATGTGGCTGAGTTGGCCCACCAAGTATTGGACCCCAATATTTGATATTAATTGTTGATCTCTAGAGATGAACGGTCAAGATTTGTCTTGTTCTAGGTCCACAGTTCTCTACACCAAAAGTTAACATACTTTTCATGGTTCCATGACTCTTCATTTACATTCAAACTATGTGCTTTCACGTTTTCATTATAAACCTTTTGAACTATGGTTTCCCAACAAATGTGGGATATATCATTTTGAGAAAATATTCTACTGTGCCCTCATACTTCAACTCTGGTTCCCTTACTAGACTTATTGCTTCCTAGAGCTTCCTCTACATCTATCTTCATCGAACTATAATTATTCTACCACAAAGACTCTTCATTTTGTATATTTCTTCCACTCACTATTTCTCTTCATGCCTGTGTAGTTATGAAATTTCTTGGGTTGTTCTCGCTCAGTCACTTCGTCCAGATGCACAAAGAGCACTTACTGGTGCTCGAAAACACATAGTTGTCTTCGCACACAAAGACCCATCAATGTACATGGGAATTATTTACATACATAGTTTTTCTCACCTTCATTCACGCAGAGTCACATATGTACATACTCAATTACCTATGTGTAGTTTGATTTGTAGTATAGACGTTTCCTCGATTGTCTGATTTTGGTTTGATCACCTGTCATCACGCATGAAAGCATTCATTGTCTCCCCCTATCTATGATATCAATGGCATCATCTGGCATTAATGACAACACAATTTCCAACAAACTCCCCCTTTGTCATTGATGGAAACATTTAATCATATTAATACTTTGTTACACTTGTCAAGTCTTTCTTTTTGCAAATAACCCCCTATATTTGTACTCTCCCCCTTTGACATCAATGAAAAAAAAGGATTTTTTCCCCCTTACATATCACTCTTTATCAACCAACCACCTTCTTCTCTTTTTGCAGCTCCCATTGAGCTAGTGCTCCTCTTGTAGTGCTTTAGTGAATGGATGGTATAGGGACCACCCCCAATTTCTGTTTGAGGTACTCGATTGTTTCTCTAGGAAGCGGTTTTGTAAAGATATCAACAACTTTTTCCTTTGTGCCAATATATTCCATCTTGACATTCTTTTATGTGACTTTCTCTCTTAAGAAATGATACTTGATTGGAATGTGCTTTATATTTGAATGCATGATAGGATTCTTGGATATATTTATTTCACTAGTATTATCACACATAATTGATATTGGTTGATTATACTCTACATGGATGTCCTTCATTGTTTTTTTCATCCATAAGAATTGTGTACAACATGTTATTGCTGCAATTTATTTCACTTCTACTGTGGATAGGGAAATTGATGATTGCTTCTTGTTGAACCAAGACATGAGACTGTTTCCCAAAAAGAACGCTCCACCACTGGTTTGTTTTCTATCATCCACACTACCTTCCCAATTTGCATCTGTGTAAGTTGTCAAAGTAAATTATTTTCCTATGGGATACCATAAAAAAAAGTCCAACATGCCTTTCAAATATCTAAATATTCTTTTTACTTCTAGTACATGTGTTTCCTTTGGTGTTGCTTGAAATCTTCCAACTATCCCTACTGCTTGCATAATATATGGTCTTGAAGTCATTACATACAAGAGATTTCCTATCATTGATCTGTACATGTTTTGATGTGCTTCCTTTGATTCATCTTATTTGCTTAGATTAAAGTGACCATTGGTGTGTTGACAGATTTACAGTCCTTCATACCAAACTTCTTAAGCATTTCTTTGATATATTTGGTCTGAGAAAAGAAAATTCATTTGTTGGTTTGATTAATCTGTGGTGTCAAAAATAATGACAGTTCTCCAAGCATAGACATCTTAAATTATTTTTGCATTTATTCTGCAAACTTTTGGCTCATCTTATCAACATTACTTCCAAAAATGATATCATTCACATAAAGTTCAATGATTATCATCTCTGCATTTTCTATTTTGTTGTACATATTACTATCTGTTGTTCCTCTTTTAAAAACTTGTTGTTGCAAGTACTTGTCAAGTCTTGAATACCATGCTCTGGGAGATTACTTTAATCCATAAAGTGACTTCTTCAATTTGCAAACATAATATTCATTTTATGACAATAAGAAACCTTCCAGTTGTTCAATGTATACTTCTTCCTCTAAATATCCATTCAAGAATGCTGACTTGAAATCCATTTGATACACCTTAAAATGATTGAAACTTGCAAATTTCAAAAACATTCTAATGGCCTCTAGTCTTGCAACATGATCAAAGGTTTATTCAAAGTCAATACCTTCTACTTGAGCATATCCTTTATAGACCAATCTTGCTTTATTTCTCACTACTTTTCCATCTTCATTTGACTTATTTCTTAATACCCACTTTGTGCCAATCACATTTTTATCTTTGGATCTTGGGACAAGTTCCCATGTTTGATTTTTCTCAATTTGATTTAACTCTTATTCCATAGCATTTATCCAATGTTGATCATTACTAGATTCTACAAAGCATTTATGCTCTATTTTAGACATGAAAGAAAGATTCATCTATTCAAAACTGCTTTCCAATTTTCTCTTAGTCTAAGTCCCATCATGTTTATCACCAAGAATTGAGTTTTTTGGATGATCTTTCCGCACAAAACTTGATGGTTTTTTTGTATCTTGGTGTTATGTTTCTTCTTCTTCTTCTTCATTTTCTTGTTTTTCTTCTTCATATTATTCTTCCTTCTCTTTGATGTAATCCATTTCTTCTTCTTCTTCTTCTTCTTCTCCTAGTTGGTTCCTATGTGGTTTTTCTTCATCTACTCTGACATTTATGCTCTCAACAATCTTCTACAATCTTTCATTGTAACATCTATATGATTTTCTTCTTAAGGAATAACCAAGAAAAAATCCTTCATCTGTTATTGAGTCAAATTTGCCTATATTCTCATCATATCATTTAATGTAACACTTGCTTCAAATATTCTAAAGTGTTTGACAGATGTTGGTCGACCTTTCCACATTCATAGGGTGTCTTGTCACTATTGACTCTGATTTTACCTCTATTTAGAATGTAAACAACAGTGTGAATTGCTTCTCTCCAAAAATTGTCTTATATTCCTGCTTCATTTAACATTGTTCTAGCAATCTCTTTTACATGTTTTTTTTTCCTTTCAACTACTCCATTTTGTTAAGAGTTTTTATAGTTGCATACTATCTTCTTATTCCATGTGTTTCACATAATTCTTCAAACTCATTGGATGTGAATTCAACTCCATTATCTGACCTTAAGCATTTGATTTTAAGATATTTCTCATTCTCAACTAAAACTTTGAATGCTTTAAATTTTTCAAATGCCTTAGATTTATTTTTGAGAAATGTAACCCAAGTCATTCTTGTATAATCGTCAATGAGTAACATAAAGTAGTTTTCTCCTTGCAAGATTTTTGTTCTTTTTGGTCCACAAAGATCTGTATGAACAAGTTCCAATGGCTTCAATGTTTCATATTCCTTTGTCTTGAAGCTCACCCTTGAATGTTTTCCATGTTGGCACTTCTTACAAACCGTGTTTGAAGGTTTTTTTAATCTTTGGCATATCTCTTACTGCATGGTTGATACTGATTTTTACCAAGTTGTCAAAGTTCATATGGCCCATTATTTTATGCCACAACCAACTTTCATTTGTTCCAAATTGGTCCTTACCATACCATATTTCTATGAATTCCTAGGATACAACCATTGGGGTTGTTCTAGAATGACCATATGCTATCTATTAAGTCAGTAATATTATTGTCCATGCTGAAAAGAATTATATGGTAACTGGAAAATATTTTCTTGTTCTCATATATGCCATTAATAAGTTTCACTATTATATCACAGGTTACTATGTATTTGTGCACACTGGCCACTCTACCATTTGTTACCTCATGAATAATCCCAGCACTAATCGCAGGGTGACCAAGTGGTTTCTTTTATTATATGATTTTGACATCTCAATTATCGATAGGCCAAGGAGGGAGAACATAGTTGCTAAGTTCCTCTCTAGGCTCACCAATGAAGGAGAAGTCATCCCTATGGAAGACACTTTCCCATATGGAAACTTGTTTTCTCTATCCACTAACACACCATGGTTTGTAGATATGACTAACTACTTGGTCGTAGGTAGGATTCCACAACATCTGTCACCGATAGAATGTCAAGGGGTCATTTGATAGAGAATCACGTATTCCTAGATCAATGTATATCTCTTTTGTACTAGGAAATATCATATTGTCCGGCATTGTGTTCGGGAAGATGAAACCTATGAAATTATAAAAGCACATCATTATGAACCTTGTGGAGGGAACTTTGCAGATAAAAGAACTACAAATAATATACTGCACCCGGGGTATTATTGGCCTACTATCTTTTGAGATGCCAACAAATATGTCAGGAGTTGCGACAAGTGTCAGAGGATGGGACTATCAGTGAAATCAGATGAGATGCCACTCCAACCTCATATCTAGATAGAGCACTTTGAGAAGTGGGCCCTTGACTTTGTGGGGCCCATCAACCCACCATCAAAGCAAAAGGTGCACATCTTGGTGTGCACTGACTATGTAGCCAAATGGGTTGAAGCTAAAGCATTTTCGAAGGCTACAAAGGAAGTAGTGGCTAACTTCTTGTATGAAGAAATTTTCATCCACTATGGGGTTCCCCGAGAGATAGTCACCAACCAAGGGACCCAGTTCACTTATTGACTTATTTGGTCCATTACTGAGAATTTCAAGATCAAGCACTGGATGTCTACCCCATACCACCCTTAGGAAAACAAGCAGGTGGAAGTCACTAACAGAGTGTTGGAGGCCATCTTGACCAAGACTATTCAATACAATCATAAGGACTAGGTCGACAAGCTTCTAAAATCCTCGTGGGCCTACAGAACAACCTCGAGGAACACTAGAAGATTCACTCCCTATGAGTTGGTGTATGGAAAATGTGTGGTTCTCCCCATTGAATTCGAGATCAAGACATTGAGGATTTCACTATAAGTGGGCTCGGATCTCTCAGAATCCCAACAACATAGACTCAATGTAATACCCCTAGACTAATCCCCAAGTTGTAAATGTACATATAGGCTGGTGATGCAGGATATTTTCGATGTGAATTCCATTGTAAATATGTTTTGAGGCCAAAGTTCATGTGTGGTTACAAGGTTGGAGAACGAGAATGCTAAAAGGTCAGAGAGCCTATCATTGTAATATGTACCACTCATATTATTAATAAAATACATCATTGTTGTAGACCAACAAGACAATAAGAGTATGGGGGGATAGAACTCCACTAGAGGAAAGGGGGCCAAGGGACTTAAGAGAGGGGCTTAAGTTAGGGGGATAAGCCAAGGAATATAACAAAATATTCCTTGAAGATTCCAAGCCTAAGTTTTGTCATGCTGATGTTTTTATCCTAAGTCTTTGGAGAGGGATGACTTTCCAAGAGAGAGAACGTGGTTACTCTTGCACCACTTATCATGTTGTTTGCATGCATACCTATACTGGAGACTTAGTGAGTTGGAGGGATCTCATAATCATTTTTTCCCCATCTTTCTTTGATCATTTGAACCTTAGACTCTTTCCATTCATACCTTACAACCATCACCATTTTCATACATGTACTTTGGGAAAGCTTTGGGAAGATGTTGGGAAGGAGTATTCCGAGATATTTGGAGCTGAAGAAGCGGGTTGTGAGGCTCGTGAGCGTTCTCTCTAGGTGAGAGAACTGTTGGGAACTAATTTCCCTATGCATTTGGAAATAGCTATATAGCTCTGATACTTTATGTCTGACCTGTTATTAAATCCCTGGAAGGGAAGTGGGGCAACCGAAGGACTATTGAGGGTGGGACACGCTACAAGAAATGAGAGGTTATAGACTAGTTGTAGCAGTTGGCCCCTTAACCTGAGATTTATTGTGTTGGATAGACCTTAGTCTAACTTAGGAAACCTTCCCTAGTGGAGTCTCTAGACTCAACTCGAAGGTGCCCTGCTACTGAGAGTTTATGAGAATCATAGTCTATGGTTGGGAGGAACATTTGAGGTCTACATGTAGTTGGTGATTTAACATTAAAATATATGTGTCTTTTAATGTGTTTACATGTTATTTACTATGTGTATTATTCTGTTGAGTAATCATGTATATACATTTATGTCAATTTTGTATGCTTAAATATATATGTTTATGCGTGAATTGGTATACGACTTGCACTGCATATATTGTATTCATATGCAAGGCATGTTATGTTATTTATGTTGATATTATGGTAGCTTCAAGAGGTATTAACCTCCACGTGTAACCCTGACAAGAATATAATATTTCGAGAAGCAAGAAGAAACCCTAAAGCATTGGACATAACCCTAGAAGACAAGTTGGCTAAAGGAAACATTTAATATTGAGTTTTTAGCCTTCAAAATGAGAAGTTGGCCTAGACAACTAAGGAGGAATAGTATAAATATAGGACACCAGATCTTATTTGACACACACAACTCACAACTGCGGAAATTTAGTTGTGCACAAGTCTGGAGAGTAGTTGCAGTTGCAACTATTGCAACTTGTATTTTCGGTTTTAGTCTTGGTCTGTCTCTTGGTTATGGTTTGGAATTTCTGCTTGGTATGCTAACTCTGGATAGTGATACACTACCTTGATTGGTTATTAGGCATAGGGTTTGCTTCCAGAATTTTATTTGTCAAGGTTAAGGTGCTCGAGGGTGGCTTCGGCCTATGGTTGGGTGACAATATTTCTATATTGTCTATGGTTAAATGAGAAAACCTATTATTTATAACAGGTTATGGGCCCACACTATCTTCAGACAGTCTAACCGCTGGAAGATAGATAAGGAAGATTTTTTCTCAGTTACAATTCCAGTTGCAGTCAAAGTTTTTTGTTGCAGCAACGAAACCCTAACCCTCTTGTTGAGGCACCTTAATTGAAGAGATTGAACTAATTTTTGGATAGCCTAGTGCTCCCTAGCCTAGTGCAACACCTGGTCAAGCTAAGACGTCGAGTTTGAGTTTTTGGTCAAAGTCAAAGGAGTCATGACTTACTCTATGAAGTCAGAAAACAAGTTAGAAATAACTTATAACTTTAGAGCATGAAAGAAAAGGATTGATCTCATCCTTGCCAAGAATAAAGTGTTGGATATTGTGAAAGAAAAGATCATGGAACCACAATTTGAAGAAGGAAATGAGAAGGAGCCTCAGAACGTTGCAGTTATGGAGAAGTTCAAAGACAATGAAATAAATGCCATGAGTATCATAGTGGACTCTATAAAAGACCACTTGATACCCTACATCTCTCATCTTGACTCATCTAAGAAGATGTATGATGCCCTAACTAACCTCTTCTCAGTCAGAAACATTGGACAAACAATGAGTCTGAAGAATGAACTCCGTGACATGAAAATGAATGATGACAACAAAATAACATCATACCTTGTGAGAATATCTTAGTGAAGAGATCAACTACAAGCTATTGAAGAAATTATTTCAGAGAAGGAACTGGTAAATATAGTACTCAATAGTCTTCCCAAGACATGGGATGCATTTTCCGCAAGCATGAACACAAGAAAGGAGTATCCCACATTTTAAGAACTTTGGACTTTTTGTGCACAAGAAGAATCAAGGATTAACGCAAAAGATAAATCCCAAAATAAATACGATGATAAAGCTTTCACAACAAAGTTCAAGAATTTCGGGAGTAATAAGAAGTTTGGCTCAAGGAAGAAACCAAATCAAGAAAAGGATATGTCAAAGATACAATGCTCCAACTATTGAAAATATGGTCACTACAAGAACCATTGTCCTGAGTTAAAGAAAAGGAAGGAAACAGACGAAGAAACAATTACCAAAGAAAGGGAACCCTCAAAGAAGTCAAGCAGGATAAAACAAACTTCTTCTTCTAAGTCAAGGTAACAATATTCTTCAAAGCTCTTGTATATACCATGTTTACATAGTTCCTGTACACATCATGTATATCTGTTTCTTAGAAGATAAGATGTTCAAGTGAAACAATACCTATGGAAGAATAACAAGATAAGGATTTCTATCATGATGACTACAAGTCAAGCAATACACATGAAAAGATGAAGTACATTGACAATCCTTGGTAACAATTCATGTGGAAGATATTACATAAGTAACAACTGCAAGATAAGTCGAAATCATAATCAAACTTGAAGAGACCTAGAATAAGTCAAAATAGAAAGAAGTCAACAATCAAGAGGAAATTAGAAAAAGACTTGTGACACTTTGCAGAAGGCAATAAGGATGGAGAAGGAAGCGTGGACTATCTTAGATGGAGGGAGTTGATTACAAAATTCCAAAGAAGAGCATGCATTCATACATGAAGCAAGGATTAAGAGGGAGCTAATCCTAAATATTATCCATTGAGGATTATGAAGTATCTATCCATGTTCCCATTGAAAGTAGCAGCTATGATAAGCAACACATGTTCATTTTGACTCTAGAAGAAGTCTTCTTTGAAAGGAAGCCTTAAAGTATCCTTGGTTGTCCATCTACATCCATGATCCTATGATGAAAGGAAGAAGTTGGAATCTTCAAGGCATATAGAAGACCCCATGGACCCAAGAGATAAAGAGAGATACGAGGAAGAACATGAAGGTTCCAAGAAAGAAAGAAAGAAAAACAAGAACAACCAATTATTATACCAAGAATCACAACTTGGTTTGAACCCCCTAAGAAGCAATTGAGCAAAAGGAATGGAAGTTATGATAAAGAATAGTGTATGTAAGAAAATGTGAAAAAGACTTATGAATGGAAGCATTGCAAGATTCAGAGGTTCTTCCAGAAGGAGGGAGAAGACTATGACAACAACTTGTTTCAGTAAACTAGATATACCTCTTACAGTATCCATGGATTGGAATTTACATGTAAAATAATTCTCTTCCCAATAAAACAAGTGAGAAAGAAGATTATACCAGAAAGAGACTCATGTATGCAGATATAAGAAGACCTTGTATGGATTCAATCAACATGATGAAGAGTATCTCATATACAACAAAAGCATGGTGAAAACTTTCTATGATAGAGATGGTGTATTAGAATAGTTACTTAGAAGTCTGGGATGATGGATTGCTAATCCACGACAAACTCTCATGATGACAGAAGAAGTGCTACTTATGTTTCAGTTTGAGCCTTGCCACGATGTATGAGATAGCATGAAACATAAGTGTTGAATTCAACCACGATATATTGTAATGATCAGATCTATATGAAGCCTTCATAGAAAACCAATGTTCCATGACATGCCAAAGTACATTGAGATCAAACATTATATTCTCCGTGATGAAGTCCAAAAAAGAGAAGTGGCTCTCCAATATATCTCCACATTTGAGCAAATAGTTGATATTTTGGTAAAGCCTCCACCCAAGATGAAAAGTTTGCATACTCAAGAAACAAGTTGGGGCTCATGGAAACAAATTCCTTATTGAAAAAGGAAGAGATTACTCCCAGGTTGGGAGGGATAAATTATATGTTATTAATTTATGGACAATCATTTTTCAGTTTGAAAAATGGTTCAGGATGAGCAGTTCCTTTCCAATTCGGAAAATAGTTTGATATTTCTGACGAATAGGCATTTTCTAGTTCGAAAAATGGTCTAGATCAGACGATCATTTTTGTAATGAAAATGGTCCGATAGATTGTTGATGTACCATAGATAAAGATTCCCCTTGTGGACAGTGTGGGGGAATGGTCTAGGACATTCATTCTTATTGGAAGTCACTCTGAGTAGTGGTCAAGTAGAATGGTCTGCCTCGTCGGGCAGTCATTCTTTCGAAGTTCACAGTTGTGAGCCCTTTCGAAGAATGGTCTGTTTTGGAGGTTGGTGCAAGACAACCACTTCCATTAGGAAATGGTCCAGATAGTCATTCCCTAGGGAAGACTCATTCTATCCCAGTTGAACTATATTTAGTGCTGGAGGAATGGCCCAAATAGGTGAATGGTCTAGGTTCAACAATCAGGGACAAGCATTCCCTAGGGAAGACTCATTCTCTCCAGGTTGCACTATGATTAGTGCCGAAGGAATGACCCAATTAGGTGGATGGTCCATGCTCAGAAATTAGGGAAAATTATTCTTCTATGCTTGAGAAGAATAGTCCAGATAGCCCATGGCTGATGTTTTACATTCTGAGGGCAGATGCTCTTCCAGATCTCACAAATGTCAGTGGAAGAATGGCCCAGATGACTCAGTTTATATCATGATATTGTTTTATGTAGGTTGATATTAGATGATATGATTTCTATGGAGAATGTATGTCTCTGGATAGTATATGTATACTACTGTGGTGGATGTGTTCCATTGGTTGTGACTATGTGTCACTGATTAAGTAGTCACGTGCTACTTGGTGTGGTTGTGTACCACTGGATAATAGTTGTGTATTACTATGGACAAACACAGTTGTGTTCTATTGAATGACATTGTTCTGATTTCCATATATACTATTAGTAGTGTTGAAAATGATTATCAACTAGATGGATAGTCAGTGTGTTGATGGACATACATTCTCCAGACATAAAATGGTCCAGGACATTTATTCTTCTAGGACATATGTCCGAATTAGAAGAATGGTTCTTGTATCACTCTGTGGAGTGAGTGACTTATTCAACATCATGCCTGATTACTCAGATGGAGTATGGCTTCAAGAGATTATGCATTTGATGTTATTAGATGATACTGATAGTGATGATGGTGCTCGTGATCTAATCCTGAGATAAAATGTATGGTTATGATGATGCTAATAGTTGAATGGTATGTTTGTTCTCAATACCATTACTTTCAATACCTCCCTAGCTAGGAGGGAGTGTTGATATTATGGTAGCTGTGGGAGGTATTAACCTCCACGTGTAACCCTGACAAGAATAGAATATTCTGGGAAACAAGAAGAAACCCTAAAGCATTGGACATAACCCTAGAAGACAAATTGGCTAAAGGAAATATTTAATATTGAGTTTTTAGCCTCCATAATGAGAATTCGGCCTAGACAACTAAGGAGGAGCAGTGTAAATACAGGACACCAGACCTCATTTGACACACACAACTTGCAACTGCAGAAATTTAGTTGTGTGCAAGTCTGGAGAGTAGTTGCAGCTGCAACTACTACAACTTGTATTTTCAGTTTTAGTCTTGGACTCTCTCTTGGTTATGGTTTGGAATTTCTACTTGGTATGCTAACTCTAGATAGTGATACACTACCTTGATTGGATTTTAGGCCTAGGGTTTTCTTCCAGAATTATTCTCTACCAAGGTTAAGGCGATCAGGGGTGGCTTCGGCCTATGGTTGGGTGACAACATTGCTATATTTTCTATGGTTAAACGAGAACACCTATTATTTCTAACAATTTAAATGGTATCAGAGAAAAATAGATGTAATGGGCCTCAACAAGGTGGTTGGGTATGTTACAAAGCCGCAAGAGGCAGTAATTCAAATAAATTTGAAAATTCAATTGTGACATAAGACGAGATTTTGTGTGGCGTGGCCCAACTTGGGACTGGGGATGTTACACTCAATTAGATCAATGAGCTCGATGAAATCCATCAGGACGTAATACAACAAGATCCTCTAGTCCAACAACAAAGATCCAAGTGGCATGATGATTTCATCAAAAATAAGAAGTCCAGGGAGAGAGATTGGGCCCTTCTATTTGACTCACGGTATAAATAATTTAAAGGAAATTTTTACACCTGGTGGCTAGGACCATATGAGATAGATATTGTGTATGGGAATGACTCTATCAAACTTTGTTCCATCGATGAAGCAATGACTCCATTAACAAAAAATGGTCATCAACTAAGGCTATATCAAAAGCCTAAGTCCAAGGAGGAATTTATCCAAGATTTAGTCAAGTAGACATATCTCGACATTGTGAGTAAGGTGGATTCACCATCTATACCCACCTCTCTCTGATCTATTCTCCAATTCAAACCCAAGAAAAAGAAAGAAAAGAGAGAGAGAGAGAATAAAGATCTGGCATCGAAAACCCGGCCTTAGGTACTACCAGACTTGGTGTTATTAGAAAACTAGTCACTGGCTAATATCATGAAGAGAAGAAAACTTCCAGTCATGAAAACCTCTTCGGAGGCACCTAGATAGACTTTTGTTTGAAAACTGGATTCCCGACAAATGAAGTTTGAGAAAATAATAATAATGATAATGATAAAAGAGTAATAAGAATGTCAAATGATAGGCTCATGATTCTTTTTTAAAACTATCTGATTTTTGTTGCAACATTCAAAATATTGACAAAATTTCACAGTGTTGCATTGATGACTATACTACACTAGTTTCATGATCTATGACTCTGTAGGACCAGAAGGGAAGCTATATCTACCAAATATTTTAAGGAAGTTGGCAGAAGAAGTCCAAGAATAATTTTCCAAAGCTAAAAAATGTTACATTAAAGGCGAGCAAAACCATGATGAAGAAATTTGTTGCATATTTTCCTGCAAATGATTCAATTTCTCTTTAAATGTATTCTTTTTCTTTTCTGTAAATAGGATTTAAGAGATTATTTGGAAAATATTAATACCATTCTCCACCTTTAATATCCTAATGACCAGATCACTAAAAGCTCAATACTACTCTGCAAAAGTTATCCCCACATCCCTGATCATCACTACTTGATAAATCGTGTGATCTATTGGTTCTCAAACCTCACAATGCACCCACAAACACTCGTTGTTCAGAACATTAGAAGTCATACCTATCATGTACATGTTATCAAACTAAGGAAAAGTGAATATTAAAAGTTATATATGTTATATGCATATTATAATGTTATATTATCATATACATGTTATAATCTAAGGATTGGAAATTGGGAACTATAGACCACTATTGCAAGTATTACTAGTCCATTCCATAGCAACCATGACCTTCCTAGGTCACAATTTGAAATGATAACTTACTCTCGATATAAATATCTTGACAACTAGCTAGCTTTTGGAATAACTTATTCAGTAAAGGAAGGGATAGTGGAGAAATTGGGGGAGCTCATCATCAAATTGAACATGAAAAGAGCTGAACTGCAGAAATCAGTGTGTAAAGTGTGTAAGGCCGTCTATCCCATAAGCTATTATTAGCCTTTTGAACATTAAAATCATTTTCTTTCTTTATGGATCAAATTGTTGTTTTTAAAACACTTCACAAAATCATAGCACTTGCAATCATTTGATAACATGATAACCATTTTGTAGCCACCACAACATGAGCCCATTCAAAGCATGATGTAGATTGACTATCCTTTGAGCCTCAAGGCCATCACCTGCAACCCGATTCACATAATTACTCTGCAGCAAACTATCCATTATAACCACGTGGTTAGGGTCGAATCGAGCCAAGGTTCCGGGTCGACCTCGTTCGAAGCCAAGTTGTGGGAGAAATCGAGCTGAGGTTTTCACGCCTAAATTATAGTAAAGGCCATTAAGTTCGGACCAAGAATTTTTTTGAAGAAAACCAGTGCCAAGAGCTTCGAAACCAACTGTGTAAAGAAATCGAGTCAAGTCCATCTAGTCGAGTTGTGGTCGGGGTTCAAAATTGTTTTTGGTTCGGTTTCAAGCTTGGAACTAAGCCAAGTCTGGTCAAGCCAATCTGAGGGAGGCTTGATTAATAAAGATCAGAGCTAAGCCAATGTTTTCACGCATGAATTATAGTAAAGACTATCAAGTTCGGGCCGAGGGGTTTTGAAGAAAACCAAACCAGAAGCTCTGAAGTTGAACTATGGAAGGAGATCAGGTCAAGGTATCCAAGTTGAATTTGGGATAGAAGATATCGTATTTAAGTTTGAAGCAAGTCGAGACGAGGATACAAGTCGAATACGGTAAGAGTTTTAAAGCAAATTGAGCCAAAGGTTGTGGGCTGAGTCTGGTAAGCATACCAGAGTTGAGTTTCAAGCAGTCCTATTGAAGAATCAGAGTAGAGGTATCAAGTCGAGTGTGGAGGGATTTTCGAGGAAGAGAAAGCTAAGGTCTATGTCTGAGTGAAGAAATTAAACCGGGTTCAAAGTTACCAAGCCGAGTTGTGGTGAGTTTCTAAGAACCAAGCCAAGTTGTATTTTCTTTCCAAAAGCTAAAGATTTAATGTCATGGGGGGTCGGTTAATAGAAATTATCTCAGTAGTATCGAAGATATTAAGGCCAATCCCACACTTATGGAGGTGTTTGAGCGGGATGGCTAGCCAATCCCACACTTAAGGAGGTGTTTGAGCGGGATGGCTAGCTTGTATTCCTCGAGTGGTTTCAAGGCTCAAATAATTGGCTATGGAATTTGCATAGACTTGTTATGGCATCCAAGCTATAGTTAATCGATTGAGGATTACAATCTCTGAAGAATCTATCAACCAAGTTATAGGCTTCACACGACGAGGGGAAAAGTGGTATACGAATTTCATAATTGCGGCTAAAAATTGGTCTTAGATCCTCGAAGAACCATCTCCATTGCCATATTTAAGAAGAGGAAAACACATGGATGCACTATCCCCTCCATGGAATGAGGTCATGTTTGGCTTGCAAAAATTTATTGCTTGTGAAGGTAGGTTTACTGTATCATATCACTACCATATCAAGATCTTAATGCATTTGAAGGGGGACAGGTTGCTTGATATGCCTTACTACTTGTATAAGATCCTAACAATGATGGTCAAGTGATGGTCAAGTCCGTAAGGAAGAAAAAGATCCATGAAACTGCTTTATATCATAAGGGGTTCATTATGATGATTATTGATGCAGGAGCATCTCAAGCGAGTCAGCGCGGAGATAAAAGACAGTTGGAAAAGCACCCAGTGCAAATTTTGAAAATGTCTTGAAACATTAATGAAGTCATCAAGTGGAGACACACTTGTATAATATAAAAGGACCTTGAGCGATCCGCTCTCGTCCTTAATAGGTAGAAGGCATTTATAATAGTTAATGCAAGTAGATAGATTTTAATGTGTAGATTAGACAGTTTAGAATGAAAGAGGGAAACGAGATATAGACACCCTCAATGTGTATTGTAACATTATTATGTCAATTGAGAGCATAGAGCATAGAAGAGAAGAAACAAAGAGCTGTATAGACGAATTTCATGTACATAAGTTCTGGATTAATACAAAAAGGCTTTGATTCAGATTCATGGTGTCCAAATATTCTCTGTGTATGCATTATTGAATGTTATGCTCATGAATGCTTTACTCTTTCTGTCATGCAACTGCTTTTATGCTATGTATGAATGATTTCTTGTTGAATGTTTGAAATCTGAGAGGAAGAGTAAGAAATGAGTTTCAATTGTTTCTCTGTCTGAGTGAGTAAAATTCCTGCAAGGAGTGCAATGAAGTTTGTCCACAAGGAGTGCATTGACAGAAGTCAGAGTTCATCTCTGAAAGCTCAGGAGAGATAACAATTGTTCTCATTTTCACAGAAGTGCAAGTTGAGCACATGAGTTGTGCAAGGTGCACGCAGGCCGAGTAGAGTTTCAGGTTTTGTAACCTGAATGAAGTGTTGAGAGACTGCTGCAGCGGGGAGTGTGCAGAGTCGAAGGACTTCAATTCCTTGGAGTAATTGAGGAATTTGCTGCAAGGAGTGCGTGCAGGAGTCTTCTTTAAGATTCGGAGTTGGAAAAAGCTCAGGAAGGATAAAGCCTTCGAAATTGTCGAAGAGAAGCACAGGAAGTTTGTGCATTGGAGCATTGAGAAGGCATCGCAAGTTTGTGTCGCAGGTGGTTAAGTACCGTTGAAAAACACTTTGGTAAAAATTTGCAGAAGTCCTTGAGAAGGAAGAGAAACAGACAGTTGGAATTCTCCGTGGAGAATTCGCGAAGTCCCGTGAGCCGTCAGATCTCACGAAGGAGCAGGGGAGTTACAGAGCGTGTTTTCAAAAGTTCAAGCTCAGGAGAGGTAGAGCCGTAGATTCAATCCAACAAGGTCCGTTGGATTTACCCATGGATTTCCATTTCGGAGTTTCGTGAGTTGAAGCCCCGAAATCTTTGTATCAGGATTCACAAAATTGCGAAGTTCGAAACCTCGATGGAATGAGGAGCTGTTGAAAAGTCAACCTTGTGAGCGCATCAGAGTCTCGGTAGTTCGGGTTTCAGAATTTCGGGAGTCGAGGGAACGAGTTGCATGACATCGCAACTCCTGAAATCACGATAAGGAGAAATCTGAATTTGGCAAGGGAAAGGTCAAGTGTTGACTGTTTTCGGGTTTCGGGGATTTGAGAGATAGGGCGCTTGACCATCAGATTCACGAAATCGCAAAATCCGATCTCCCGAAGTATAAAGGGGGGGATTTCTCAAGGTTATTTGTGGGTGCAGATTTCCCGAAAGGGAAATAGAAGAGCCTATTGTTGAGAGATCTTCGGGCCAGTGGAACAAGAAAGATCCTGTGTGCGTGGACTTTTCGACCTGCGGGTTGGGAGGGTTGCGTCAGGTGTGGTATCAGAGCTCAGAAATGTTTCTTTGTTGTCTGTAGCAGGGAAAAGGAGAATTCACCATGCCGCCGAGGAGAAAGGACAGACAAACACCCAATCCGGAAGAGGAAAGGGAGATGTCTAGAGGAAGGGGCAGGCAGATGCAGAATCCAGAGGTTGAAAGAGATCTGCATGACATACGCGCCGGACTCGTGGACATGGAAATAAGACAAAGGCGCACAACTGATGTTGGAGATGTCAGTGAGTCTGAAAACGAAGATGAAGTTGGACGTGGAGAAGAAGAAGTCACAACAGAAGATGCAGCAAATGAACGCTTGCTTAGAGCTGTTGCAAGAATGAGTGCAAGAGCCAAGATGGACATTCCAGTTTATGAGGGAAATCTGGATGTAGAGGAGTTTCTAGATTTGATTAGAGCTCTGGACACATACTTTGACTATGAAGATGTCGAAGAGGACAAGAAGGTCAAACATGATGTCATGAGACTTAAGGGACATGCAACATTGTGGTGGGATGAGCTACAAACTGACAGACGCTGCCAAGGTAAGCATAAGATCAAGAGTTGGGACAGGATGATCGCAAAGATGAAGGAAAAATTCATCCCCAAAGATTATCAAATTACTCTGTTTCAAAGGATGTAGAACTTGAAGTAGAAGCTGATGACAGTGAAGGAATACACTGAAGAGTTCTACAGCCTGAATATCAGAGTAGGTCATCATGAAAGTAATGATGAAAATGTTGCCAGGTATATGAATGGCCTGAGATACGAAATTCAGGACGAGATGAGCATGATGACCATCCAAACGGTGGAAGATGCTTATCAAATGGCTCTAAAGGCGGAAGAGAAGCTGAGCCGAAAACAAGGTCAAAGAGGCTGAGGAAGAAGTCATCCCAGGGGAAAGTCAGTTGTCCAAGATAGAAATCAGAAGCTTAAAGAAGAATGGAAGAAACCTCAACCTCAAATTGAAAGAGGTGGAAGTTCATAGCGAGGGCAATACGCTGGACGGAGAGGGAAGTATGCTGATCAGAGAGGAGAGTATGTTGATACCAACATTTTTCCTCGTACCAGAGGTAGAGGAAGAGGAAGAGGTGGAGTGATAAAATGCTTCACGTGTGGAAAGGTCAGACACAAGTCTTATGAATGTCCAAACAAGAAGAAAGAGGAAGGAGAGGCTCACATTGCCGAAGCATAGAGGCGAAATGTTGAGGCAGAGGATGCTGAAGGCGGAAGATTGCTAATGATGTGAAAAGCTCTTTTGACACCAGAGAAAGAGGTGGAGAGTTCAGTCCAAAGAAACAAAATTTTCCGGACTGCTTGCAAAACCAAAGACAGGGTATGCAAGGTCATTGTGGATAGTGGTAGCACAGACAATCTCATTTCAACAAAGATGGTAGAAAAACTGGAGCTGGAGACGATTGATCATCCAAGCCCATGCAGAGTTTCATGGCTACAAAAATGACATCAGGTAAATGTCACTAAACAATGTTTAGTTGAATTTAAGATAGGAGGATATAATGATAAGATCTAGTGTGATGTTATTCCTATGGATGTTTGTCATCTATTGTTGGGTAGACCATGGCAGTATGACAGGAATGTGATTCATGATGGGAGAATGAACACATACACCCTAGAGAAGAATGGGAGAACTCACTTGTTGCTTCCAATCAAAGATAAGGAGGTGAAACCTGAAGTAAGAAACATTGTACTTCTCATGAGTGGGAAGGAACTTCTTACAGAGGTTAAGAAGAAGGAGGAACCACAATTCATTGTGGTTAGGAAGCCAAAGATTGTTTTAACCAGCATAAGGGTAGATGATTTACCAGAAGAGGTTTAGGAACTGTTGGAAGAGTTCGCTGACACAGTAGTGGACGAACTATTCGTTCGTTGCCACCAATCAAAAGTGTGAGTCATCACATTGATCTCATACCGGGAGCTAGTTTGCCAAACAAAGCCGCGTACAGATTGACGCCGCAAGAGAATGAAGAGGTCAAAAGACAAGTCCAGGATTTGTTGGACAAAGGTTTGGTCAGGGAAAGCTTGAGTCTGTGTGATGTTCTGACAGTACTCAGTCCGAAGAAAGACAGAGGCTGGAGGATGTGTACTGACTCGAGGGCGATCAACAAGATAACTATCAGGTACATATTTCCATTGCCAAGGACGGATGATTTGATGGATTGTTTGAGTGGGGATAATTTTTTTTCGAAGATTGATTTGAAAAGTGGATATCACCATATTCGCATGAGAGAAGGTGACGAATGAAAGACAACATTCAAAACCAATGAAGGGTTATACGAATGGCTTGTCATGCTGTTTGGTTCAACAAATGCGTTGAGTACTTTCATGAGATTGATGAATGAAGTCCTGAAGGATTTCATTGAAAAATTTGTCATTGTGTACCTTGATGACACAATGATTTTCAGTAAAACAAAGGCAGAGCATCTGAAACATTTGGCTACAGTGATGCAGAGATTACAGTAGGAGAAGCTGCTGATAAACATGAAGAAATCCTCATTCATGAAGACGAAGCTCATTTATTTGGGTTTTGTTATTTCTGCAAATAAGTTGAGGATGGATCCAGATAAAGTGGAGGTGATCAAGAATTGGCCGTCACCAAAGAATATCTTTGAGGTGAGAAGTTTTCACGGATTGGCTAGTTTCTACCGAAAATTCATCACGAATTTCAGTGGAATTAGTGCACGGATGATGGACACAGTGAAGAAGAGACACAAATCTTTTCACTGGATAGAAGAAGCCGAAAAGAATTTTAATTTGTTGAAAAGGAAAATCATGGAACAACCAATCCTGGTGTTGCCTGATTTCCAAAAGACATTTCAAGTGAAATGCGATGCAAGTGGATTTGCAATAGGGGTAGTCTTGAGTCAAGAAGACAGTTCGATAGCGTACTTCAGCGAGAAGTTGAATGAAACTAAAGTAAAATATTCCACGTATGACAAGGAGTTCTATGCTATCATTCAGACATTGAAGAAATGGAGACATTACTTGATCCCGAAGGAATTTGTCTTATACAGTGACAATCATGCACTGCAGTTTGTAACTCAACAAGAAAAGTTGAATCAAAGACATGTAAAATGGGTTGAATATATGCAAAATTTCACTTTTGTGATTAAACATATTTCTGGTACTGCTAACAAAGTTGTTGATGCTTTGAGCAGGAAGTGTTTTCTATTGCACAAGTTCAGAGTCAAAACATTGGGTTTTGATGATCTCAGGGACATGTACAGAGATGATCCAGATTTTAAAGAGGTGTACGAAGCAGCTGAGAATCCAATTCTCAGAGATAGAAGCTAATGGGAAGAATACATGATCCAGGAAGGATTACTGTTTAAAGGTAATCAACTTTAAAGGTAAGAAAACCAGGTGAAAGCAATACTTTGAGTATTTGGTCAAATGGAAGGGCCATCCAGTTGAATATGCCAGTTGGGAAAATGAAGCAGAGATCCAGAGGCATGGACAAACCATGCGTGAGCTCATGGACAGGAGCCCATGAAAATTTTCAAGCGAGGGAGTATGATGCAGGAGCATCTCAAGCGAGTCAACGCGGAGATAAAAGACAACTGGAAAAGCACCCAGTGAAAACTTTGAAAATGTCTTGAAACATTAATGAAGTCATCAAGTGGAGGCATGCTTGTATAATGTAAAAGGACCTTGAGCGATCCTCTCTCGTCCTTAGTAGGTAGAAGGCATTTATAATAGTTAATGCAAGTAGATATAATTTAATGCGTAGATTAGACAGTTTAGAATGAAAGAGGGAAACGGGATATAGACACCCTCAGTGTGTATTGTAACATTATTATGTCAATTGAGAGCATAGAGCATAGAAGAGAAGAAGCAAAGAGCTATATAGACGAATTCCATGTACATAAGTTCTGGATTAATACAAAAAGGATTTGATTCAGATTCATGGTGTCCAAATATTCTCTGTGTATGCATTATTGAATGTTATGCTCATGAATGCTTTACTCTTTCTGTCATGCAATTTCTTTTATGCTATGTATGAATGATTTCTTGTTGAATGTTTGAAATCTGAGAGGAAGAGTAAGAAATGAGTTTCAATTGTCTCTCTGTCTGAGTGAGTAAAATTCCTGCAAGGAGTGCAGTGAAGTTTGTCTGCAAGGAGTGCGTTGACAAAAGTTAGAGTTCATCTCTGAAAGCTCATGAGAGATAACAATTGTTCTCATTTTCACAGAAGTGCAAGTTGAGCACAGGACCCGTGCAAGGTGTGCGCAGGCCGAGTAGAGTTTCAGGTTTTGTAATCTGAATGAAGTGTTGAGAGACTACTGCTACAAGGAGTGCGCAGAGTCGAAGGACTTCAATTCCTTGGAGTAATTGAGGAATTTGTTGCAAGGAGTGCGTGAAAGAGTCTTCTTTAAGACTCAGAGTTGGAAAAATATCAGGAAGGATAAAGCCTTCGAAATTGTCAAAGAGAAGGACAGGAAGTTTGTGCATTGGAGCATTGAGAAGGCGTTGCAAGTTTGTGTCACAAGAGGTTAAGTACCATTAAAAAACACTTTGGTAAAAAGTTGCAGAAGTCCTTGAGAAGGAAGAGAAACGGACGGTCAGAATTCTCCGTGGAGAATTTGCGAAGTCCCGGGAGCCGTCAGATCTCACGGAGGAGCAGGGGAGTTACGGAGCGTGTTTTCAAAAGTTCAAGCTCAGGAGAGGCAGAGCCATAGATTCAAGCCAACAAGGTCCGTTGGATTTACCCATGGATTTCCATTTCAGAGTTTCGTTAGTTGAAGCCCCAAAATATTTGCATCAGGATTCACGAAATCGTGAAGTTCGAAACCCCGATGGAATGAGGAGTTGTTGAAAAGTCAACCTTGCGAGCGCATCAGAGTCTCTGTAGTTCGGGTTTCGAAATTTCGGGAGTCGAGGGGATGAGTTGCATGACATCGCAAATCCCAAAATCGCGATAAGGAGAAATCCAAAATTGGCAAGGGAAAGGTCAAGTGTTGACTATTTTCGGGTTTCGGGGATTTAAGAGACAGGGCGCTTGACCACCAGATTCGCGAAATCATGAAATCCGATCTCCCGAAGTAGAAAGGGGGGGATTTCTCAAGGTTATTTGTGGGTGCAGATTTCTTGAAAGGGAAATAGAAGAGCCTATTGTTGAGAGCTCTTCGGGCCAGTGGAAGAGGAAAGATCCTGTGTGCGTGGACTTTCCAACCTACGGGTTGGGAGGTTTGTGTCAATTATTAATGTTGAGTTGGAGCGGTTAGGTGTCCCTTGGAGCACATTTTCAAGAAAATTGACAACTAAGCTGCGAGCCAGGGTGTTTCCATCGAGGAAAGATCTAATTCAAGTAAAGGAATTCATGACACCATGGCATCGTCGCTTGACTAGAGTACAAATAAAGTGATGGGTTCCAACCCTATCATTGATAGTGCTACCGAATAAAATGAGGCAAATAAAGAAACAAAGGATTCAAATGCACCTATCACTGAGCCTGCTACACAATCCGAAACCCAAGGAACAAGGGTGTCGGATGATATCATGATCGATCTTTCTACATAATCATAGGATGTGGAGCCCAATCAGGTCCTATGTTCACACTTTGTCCCTGGATCAAAGGGACTAGACTGGAAGCAGAAGAGAAAGAAAGGTAAGAAACACTTAGTGCCTAAACCTTTCATATTTCGTAGCCCCAACTATAAATCTTTTCTTAAATAGAACAAGAGGCTAATGATGCAGAATACGAAGCTTAAAATACAGATAAGGTATCACAAGCTTCAGTTTGAAAAAATAGAGAATATAATGGGTGACATTTATCACGAGGAATCCTCAGAACCTTAGGTTGATGGTTGTGTTGAGGTGCATGTGAAAGAAGTAAACAACTTATCAATCCTTTCTTGTATGCCATTATTACTAATACCTATGTTTTCATCCAGTTAAAACCAAACCTTCCACAATGAAGAAATAAGGATGAACTCTTTGACCTTGGCATCATCAACATGGAAAATCATCGCCAAGTCATTGAAAAATTGAAACAAAGATGGTTCTCCATGTACATTAAGCAAGAACAGAAGTGGGAGGCAAAATTCAAGAAGTACAAGGATTAGTTGGGGCATACTAAGGAGCTAGTACACCATGCTTGTGAGCTAGCATTTAAGGATATACATTGAAGGACCCCCCCAAGGTCTTATCACATTCTTTTACATGACATATGGACAACATTCATGCTAAGATAGCTAGCATCCATACAACCATAAGAGATAGAGAAGCCACAAGATTTCATCAATATGTTTACCTCTGCTGACATGAAGGACCAAAATATGCTATGTGAACTCTATCTCCATGATTTTCTACTCCAAGACAATGCTCATTGGAACCCTAACCCCTATGTTTGGGATGTCCAGATATGAGCATTCTTATCTCACATACTTGGCTTGGTTGAGTGAAAGAAGGATATGGATTTTCATGCACAGATGGAGATAGAGATGAGCTTAAAAGTTAGAGAAGAATACCCTCTACCTCACATGATGAGGGATGATCTATAGATATTGAGGCGTGACTCAAAGACACTACCACTATTAGGCCCCATCAGAGGTATTCCATCACAAAATACCTTGAGGTATTGAGAGCATACTCGATATAGGAACTATTAGTCTCTCACGACATATGGGAGAATCTTCCCATTTATCTGAGAAATAAGAACCCCATGGGATACCAATATTTTTTCATGGCCCTTAATAGGGAATCATTCTATGCCAACTGTTTGTTGAGGTACAAAACCACGTGGATTGGGTTACAGTTCCACCTCCCCATTATTTGGTTCCCCAACCAGTTTTACAAGGCACTAGTGACTTGGAATGAAGATGATGAGAGGACACAATGGATACAGATGGACAAGACCTTAGGATACTACAACACAGGGGAGTATGGGAACCCAACATTTGAATGGGGGAAAATACATGCAGGGTTTGCAGAGGAAGAATAGTTGGGGTTGTATAGGGACATGCAACCAAAGTAGCTGGAGGGAAATGATTGATCTCCATTTTGAAAATTGTTTTCTTCCTTTTTGACCTATAATATACATATATTTTTTCCTCTTTCATATGCTAGAGACCCATTCCCTACCTTATTCCAATTTTCCTAAGGTATATACATATTTACCATTTTAATTATCTTGTTTCCTTTTTATAGTAAAGTTAAAAGTATGTTTTAAAGTTTATTTTGAATTATTGCATATGCACATGTGTTCACAATGAATCTACTGACCAAGTTTGTAAAAGGTGGCTAGCATTTCCAAGTCAACAATTATGCTCTCAAACCATTGAATGAAGATGGAAGTTTCATAAAGGGTATTTTAAGAAGATATAAAGGGTCGACCCTCAACATATAAAATATTCCCAGCATGAAAGACACAATTGTAATTTTTAAACCTGTGAAGTAAAGCAATGCATATAGATTTTAAGCAAAACAAAAATTAATCAATGGCGCATACACATAGTACACAAAGATTTATACCAGAAACCCTTAACCGGGAGAAAACCTGTCAACTCTTTTTGTATTAATTTCACCATTCACCATACAATATATACAATGTTTTTAGGTATTCCGTAGATACCAAAACCTTGGTCCCTTAATCCGGGATTAATTTAGAAAATCGCTAAAAATAGCAAAAACCGCCCAAAACAAATTTCAGGCCGTTGCCCCGATCTTCGTCGGCTTCGAGCTACCACTCATTGCCGAACGTTGCGCGTAACCATGGGGGGCCATACCTGGCCCTCCCTAGTAAACGCCTGACGCACACGACACAAAGAGCACTACTAGAGGGATTGTCAGACGCAGTTGTTGAATCTGACGTGCCCACACACACACATGCAAAGAATATAACACATATCCAACATTCTCCCACTTGTTGCTTTCTTTGCATCCAGGGGTCCACAAGATTGTATATTCAACAATCCAGGTCAACAATGCCCATTGTTACTCTACACGAGGAGAACTTTTATGTGCTCACAGACTTTGTTAATGAATCTACAACATTCTTCAAAGTCTCAACCTTTTCCAACAACACCTTCTTTTCTTCAACCATGTCTCTCACAAAGTGATACTAAACATCAATATGCTTTGTCTTCGAATGATAAGTTGGGTTCTTTTCCAAGAAGATTGCACTCTGACTGTCACAATCTAATCTCACTGCTTGTTGTACCAACCCAATACCTAAACACAATCTCTGTAACCATATTGCTTCCTTCTTGCATGAGTGACTGCCATGTATTCAACTTTTGTAGTTGAGAGTGCCACTACAACCTGTCTTTTTCTCATCCAACTGATAGCTCCTCCAAATAGGTTAAACACATACCCACTTGTAGATCTTTTGCGATCTAGATCTCCATCCCATTCTGCATCAATAAATCCATGTATGTCCACCACACTGTACAATCCTAGTCTTCCTTGGTAGCACAATCCATAATTGGTAGTGCCACGCAAATACCTGAAAACCCTCTTTACTGTTGTCCAATGCTCCTTCCCTAGTTTTGACACATACCTTCTCAAAACTCCCATTGCATGTGCAATGTCCGGTCTAGTACAAACCATTGCATACATCAAACTGCCAACTGCACTGGCATATGGAACATGGGACATGTCCTCTTCTTCTTCCTATGTCTTGGGACACTGATTTGCAAATAAATTTACACCTATAGGAATAGGAACCTTGACCGGTTTACGTCCATGCATATTAAACCTCTGCAATATCGTCTCAACATATTTTCTCTGATTCAACCAGAGTTTCATGTTTGCATGATCTCTTTTAATCTCCATTCCCAGAATGAAGTTAGCAACACCAAGATCCTTCATGTCAAATTTGGAGGATAGCTGCGATTTCACCTCCTTGATAACATCCATGTTATTTCCTACCAACAACATGTCATCAACATGTAACACTACATAAATGAAGTGATTACCAACCTTCTTGGAATATACACAGTGATCAGCCCTGCTTCTCACAAATCCCAATCCAAGGATGTATGTGTCAAAATTTTGGTACCACATCCTAGGTGATTGCTTCAAACCATATAGTGACTTCTTTAGCTTACATACCAGCTCTTTCTTTCCCTTCATTACAAATCCTTCTGGCTGCTTCATGTATATTTCTTCTTCCAAATCCCCATATAGGAATGTTGTCTTCACTTCCATCTGTTCCACTTCAAGATCAAAAGCATCAACAATAGATAAAATAAATATAATAGAAGTTAACTTAGCAACAGGGGAAAAAATCTCAACAAAGTCAATTCCCTCTACCTGGGAATAACCTTTTGCTACTAACCAAGCTTTGTATTTCTCCACTTTTCCTTCTGCATTAAACTTCTTCTTAAACAACCATTTTCTACCAATAGTTTTTCTTCCAACTGGAAAATCAACTATATCCCATGCCTCATTCTTATCCAAGGCATCCACTTCTTCAACCATGGCCTTCTTCCATAGTTTATTATCCTCTGAATTCACTGCTTCCCTAACAGTTTTGGGATCATCATCAGTAATAGATAAAGAAAAATTGGAACGAAAATTAGGTGGACTATACCTTTCTGGTTGCCTTCTTTCTCTCACTGATCTCCTCAATACTGGGGTATGAAGTTCTTCTTCTGCTTCTGCTTCATCTTCTTCAGATGATTCAAATTTTGCATCATCCAACTCAAGCTCTATTTTCTCAGGTTCTTCTTTCCTTGGTAGGAATTCCTATTTGGAAACATCTTTTACCTCTCTAAAAACAACATCCCAACTGTAAACAATCTTCTTAGTTTATGGGTTCCAAAGATTATAACCTTTCACACCATCTTTATAACCAATAAAGATACACTTTTAAACTTTATTATCCATCTTACTCCTATTTTCCTTTGGAACATGTACATAAGCATCACAACCAAACACTCTAAGATGTTCAAGAGAGGGTTTCTTTCCAGTCCACACCTCGTGTGGATTTTTATCATCCAACGCTGATGAGGGTGATCGATTGACCAGGTAACATGTTGTACCCACTTCCTCTACCCAGAATTCCTATCCTAACTCGACACCATTGAGCATGCTCCTTGCTTTTTCCATCAATGTCATGTTCATCCTTTCTGCAACTCCATTCTCCCGAGGAGTGTATGGAGTAGTCTTCTGCCTTGCTATACCACACTTCTTATAGAATTCTTCAAATTCATTTTCGCAAAATTCTCCACCATTATCTGTTCTCAATACCTTTATTTTCTTCTATGTATGATTTTCTACCAGAGCCTTAAACTCTTTAAATTTATCAAATACCTCAGATTTCTTTCTAAGAAATAAATCCATGTGTTCCTTGAGAGATCATATATGAATGAAACATAATACACAGATTTACCTAGGGATGGAACATGAACAGGTCAAAACACATCATTGTGTATCAACTCTAAGATCCCCTTTGCTCTTGTAGCACCAGATGGTAATATTACTCGATTTTGTTTTCCATATATGAAATGTTCACATAAATCAAAATCCAGAGTGCAATTAGACATACCTTCAACCATACCTTTACTGTGTAGTGTTCGAAGGCCCTTTTCTCCAATATGCCCCAGTCTTTGATGCCACATCATGGTCTTCTTTCCATGGGCAATATTGGTCTTGTCTTCTTTATTTCTCTGCCCAAGGACAACAGAATTGTTACACCCATTAGTATAAGTGTTTCCCAACAACTTGTACAGAGTTCCACAACGAACTCCCCTCATCAACACCATTGCTCCTCATACCATCTTGCAAGAGCCCTTTCCAAATACAGTATCCACTCCTGCATCATCCAACTTGCTTACAGATATTAGGCTCCTGGCTAGTTTTGGAATGTGCAGAACCCCTGGGAGAGTTATAATCCTTCCATATTTTAGCAACAACTTAACCCTTCCACGTCCCATGATTTTTCATGTCGAGACATCTCCTAGGAATACATCACCACCATTGTATTTTTCATATTTAGAGAACCACTCCCTATGAGGATTCATATGGTATGACGCACCTGAGTCGATCAACCATACATCACGGTTTGCATGTGTACCTGTAGATGTCAGGTAAACATCACCTCCTTCTTTAGTGAAGGTTTTCTCCTCTGTGGAAGAGGTACTACCATATGCCTTTGGTTTATCAACCTTCTTAGACTTGCAATCTTTCTTCTAATGCCATGTTTTAACACACTTCCAACATTTCCTCAAAGATTTTCCCAGAGACTTAGATCTACCAGTATATTTAGGTCTCCCCACCTGAAGACTTACCGGGATTCCTGTTTTGGGTACGACCTCTTACAAATAAAGCATCTGTGCTATGACCATCCATGTTTTTCTGCCTCATGTCTTCAAATAACAAGGATGCAACTACATCCTCATACTTCAATGTAGATTGAGTGGTACTACCAATTGCTACAGCCAAATTATCCCAAGAGTCTGGAAAAGAACATAACAAAGTAATACACTTATCTTCTTTTGCAATTGTAAGATTAACAGAGACAAGTTGACTTACCAGAGTATTAAAGGAATTTAGATGTTCTGTCACAGAATATCCATATTCCATCCTAAGATGATACAACTTCTTTTGAAGAAACAACTTGTTTACCAAGGACTTTGATTGATACAAATTCCCCAACTTATCCCATAGTTCCTTAGCTGTAAATTCTCCCGAGACATTCAACAACACCGAATCTGCTAGGCAGAGTCGAATAATACTCCTTGCTCTTCTGTCCAAATTCTCTCAATCTTCCTTCGACATACCAGTAGGTGGTGTACTAGTAGGTTGTGTACCAATTGACTATGTGCCAGTAGGCTGTGTACCAGTAGGTTGTGTACCAGGATCCACAAAGATCCATTGTTCTTTGTCTACAAGAAGGTCCTCCATCTTGAGCTTCCATAGATAAAAGTTTTTACCATTGAACTTCTCTATCTTGATTCTAGAAGAGTTCGACATTCCTCTTTCTACACTCGAATCTCCACTGCAAAAGCTCCCACTAAACCTAGGTTTATCACATACCCTAGATAAACTTGATCTATCAAGATCGAGCCAAACCCTCAGCAACAAAGGTGTCCCTCTAAAGCCAAAAATGAGCTATGATACCAAATGTAAGTTTTAAACCTATGAAGTAAAGTAATACATATAGATTCTTAAGAAAAATAGAAATTAATCAATGGCTCATAAACATAGTACACAGAGATTTATACCGGAAACCCTTAACTGGGAGAAAACCTGTCAACTCTTTTTGTATTAATTTCACCATTCACTATACAATATATACAATGTTTTTAGGTATTTTGTAGATACCAAAACCCTAATCCCTTAATCCAGAATTAATTTAGAAAACTGCTAAAAATAGCAAAAACCACCCAATTTTTTTTTTTGAGGCACTACCCCGAACCTTGTCGACTCCAGGCTACCGTCCATTGCCAAATGCAACGCATAGCCAGGGGGGGGGGGGCATACCTGCCCCCCCTAGGAAGTGCCCGACGCACACGACACAACGAGCACTACTAGAGGGATCGTTAGATGCAGTTGTTGAATCTGACGCACCCATGCACACACATGCAAATAATATAACACATACCCAACAACAATGAGGGCACACTTTCATATACAATCAATGGTTATAACAAGTTGCACCTCCCACTAAATTCTTAACCGTAAGAACCTGGAAGAATCCCATGAACATAGAATGGGATCAACATTTCCATTGGATGAGTTCCTTGATCGTTTTGTATGAGCCAATCAAGGACCGAACATAATTTGTATTTTCTTCATGTTTAGAACCGTCTAGCATAATTTTAGGGGCATGCCACTCCATTCCTAGACCAGGAAATCCCCCTCATTTGTATATATATGTGTGGACACTCATGAGAGCATATGTGAGAACTCAGGCTGTAAACTGGAGAGATTTTCTTTGTAAGACTTTATCAATTTC
>ML819467.1:63504-74450 GCA_009831015.1 Picea engelmannii
TATATCAACAGTTATTTTCTTTTTGAAATTCTAATTCCGTGTGTGTTATAAATTGTTGTACATTTCCTTAATAGACCACTTAACTAGTTTATTTTCGTTACAAATTGTTCATTAAAGAATTATGATTACATGCCTTATAGAATGCAAGATAGAGGAATGGATTGTGTGAGCACGATCGCAAAAAAAATAATAATGGAACACTCTTAACTTGCCTCTGCTCTTATTCAATGTGTTCGTGGTCTCTGAGGAATCAATTTCCTTAGCCACAAAGCTCCCAAGAGTTGGAGAACGTTGGTTTAAGTATCACCAGTCATGAAGAGCAAGCTATAAAAGGGTTTTCAAAACCAAATTTCAGAACATCCCTAGAGCTAAGGGATACTCCAAGGAGTGGATAATAGAGGATCTGATCAACCCTCTCATAGTCATCACCAGATTGATTACATGTTAAGGTAGATATTTTGTCTTTAAAGCCTCTCACTTTCAATTATTAGCTCACTTTTAGTTCAATAAGCCATTGAATTTTCCCTTTTACTTCTTAAAGATTCTTGAGAGGATGTCTTCCCAGGTGAGGATGAATGTAACCAATCCCCATAACAACCTATTTCACCACGTCCTTATCAAACTACTTGTCTTAACCGAGTTGGAGAAACAGGGGAAAATGTGGGATGAGTTCATTTCCCAATTTGAAAAACCTCATCTTACAATCAAGACTAGAAAGAAGACTCTTGATCTAGGGACTTCTACTCCACCAAAACCCTGATGCTCAAGATATTCCTTTACTAGACCAAAAGTCCAAGAAACTTGTTGATACCCCTCCAACCTCATCGAGCAAGAAGACCAAGAAGCCTATTGCTAACCCCCCTCTAAAAAAAGTAAAGACCAAGAAGCCTATTGCTAATTCATGGCACGATGATGTGCCATTTCTTCAGTCTGGGGGGTTTTCCTGAGCTAAAAAATGCTAATCACTACCCATTTGTATCGGAAACTTATGAGAAGAGGAAGTAGGATTTGTGTCAAAATTTTGTCATACTTTCTTTTTATAATGTCTTGGGATATTATATCAGAAGTTGTTTATATTGGTGTGCTAAATTATATACTATTGACATAATTGTGTGTGTTATAATATTACTGTGCATTTTTATGTTTATGCTATAGAATACTGCATATACTTAACTACTCTTTGTGACAAATACAGAGCGATAACAACTGCTAAATACTTACTGCCATATCTATTACAAGCTTATGAAAAGACGAACAATTGTTTGAATTGTTACAAATCGATGAAAGGAAATAAAAACCCTCTTGTTCACTATGCCTACTAGTACGAACCAATCCTTTTGTTAGTATTTCTTAGTTCTATCATTCACCGGTGATCAAATTTACTCTTTCATGTGATTGATAGGGTTATTAGGTCAAATTGTTATATTTTCAAAATAAAATAATCAAATAAAAATTGAAATATTTTGGTTATAAAATGGTAATTGGTGTGTCTAGGTTTCATTACTACTCCCTCCACTCATCCAAGGCCATAAATTTTCATCATGGTGATGTCATCATTCCTTGTCATAAATTTTCAAATGATTGTCTTGGTCAAAGTTCTACTTCAAAATTGGTTTATGAATTAAGGAAGATGAATTTGAAAAAAGTGAAAGAGTTGTTTTTCAATAATAGACCAAGAAACAAAAACCTCCTTCATTTTATGCACAGGTGTTATTATTTGAGAGAAATTCCCCAAATACAGTCACTATAGGAGGGTTCCTACATATTTGGATAGCTTGACTTCAAGTCAGTTTTTCAGAGGTTTGGAGAAAACATTTACAGTGCTTGATGGTTATATTGTGTATCATACATCATAAAATTTCCAACCATACCACCTTAATCCAAAAAATCCTCTAGGAAGGCCTCCAAAAACCATCTCAAAGACCACACTACATTTCTGCTAAGAGCACGCTATGCTTATGTAATTGTTGAGTAACCAACTTCATGATTGTATTATGAACAAATGGGAAAATAATTTTGAATCTTGGAGGAGGTTTATGTTCATAAACTATTAAAAAATAATAACCTCTCTCATTTTTTTAATATACATTATGGTTTGGGATATATTCAATTCTCTTAGAGGCTTAGTTTTTCATAAAATAACACTTTATTTTTCCTGTTTTAGTCATGTTTTCCTGTCATGTGTTCCTAATAAATGGAAGTGAATTTTTGAAAAACAAGAGATATTTTTATAAACGACATATTAAAAATAAATAAACTCTCTCATTGTTTGAATATACATTATGGTTTGGGATATATGAAATTCTCTTAGAGGCCTAGTTTTTCAGAAAATAAAACACTCTATTTTTTCTGTTTTTTTCATGTTTTCTTGTCGTGTTTTCCTAACAATTGGAAGTGAAGTTTTTAAAACCAAGAGAGTTTTTTATCAAGGACATATTCAAAAACACAAATATCTCTCCATTTTTACATAGTATTTAATTTCTTGTAGTTAATGGTGTCACTTGGATACCTATTTTTCACAAGTTTGCCAGGCCAGAATTGTTGCGCTTCTAGGAAGTCACTTTTGGAACTAATTTTGCAGAGGTAAAATTGTTGTTTTGAATAGTTTAAAGGATCAAGGGTATAATATAAATCTCAAGGATTCATCACATGTCATCTGCAGCCTCCAAAAAATCCAAACCCTCAAGTTCAAAATTAGAGAGCATGAAACACTGAGTCGTCATTTACGCCATGATAACATTGTCCTACAAGCCAAGATGAATTCTTTACAATGTTTGGTTGATGATATGACTGTGACAAATAATAGTCTTTGGATTCAATTGAAACATCACAAAAGGCCCAAGAAAAAATCCCCCAGGCAAGAGGGAGAAGCTTCTAAAGCTTATCCACCCCCTCCTTTGCAAGTCTAGTCATGTTGGGTGATTCATTTTTGTTTGCAGTGGGACCTACAAAATCTTAGGTGTGGGGGTAATGTTGGGCCCGTGATATGATTAATTTAATGACATTAATTAGATCCTTTTTGGCTGAATATGTATATGTGTTTTCTTGTTTTGAAGAGTTTTTATGTTAAATCGCCATGACTCATACCAGGTATGCATGATTCATGTTTTATGATAGTTTGAGTGTAATTCAGCATGTCTTAATGATTCCAGGAAACTAATTCGCATTATTTATGTCACATGGAAAAATCACAACTCATTTTTACATCTGGCACTCAGTCCGATACTCCCTCTGACACTCAGTCTGGTACTCCATCTGACACTCCGTCTGACACTCCATCCTACACTAAAATTGTGGGTAAGTTGGCGGTTGTTATATTGGTGACCAGTGATGGGAAAATTGGTGACATGGGTTTTCTTTGTGCTTGCAGCCTTCATCTATTCAGATTCTAACAACTCAGATTGGATTGTTATGCTAGGTGTTTATTGGCTCGCCTTGTTTCTAGAACTCACCGGTGGTTAAGACGCATTGAATGTGATTTGTTGTTTTTAGAGGAGGTCAACCCTTCTAGTGGTCAACCTCTCAGCTTGTAAATATATAAATATCACCTCAGTGGTTAGACAGATGGTCTTAGAGAACAAAATGATAGTCCAACTATACTTTTCCATTTTCAGACATTTTCATAAATTCGTGTAAAACTATGTTTTTAATTTGAAATGTTGAAATTGTGTTGCTTAAGCTCATGATTCACAGTTGAGGAGTAGCCACGGCCTGCTGGGGGGACCACCAACGGTCTAGGTGAATATTTAGTTAGTTAGTTTGTATATTTTATTTATGCAATTGTCATTTCTTATATTTCTTGTACATGCATTTTTATCATATTTTTCTTATTGTGTAATTGTTGTTCATAACTTAATTGTTTTAGTTTTCTTTTTGCAAGTTGTTTATGAAGAATAGTTAATATACCATTTCTCTCTAACTAAATAGGAAATAAGCTTAAGATTAAGCTACTAACCCTTGTGTGATTAGATAATAGTTCAAATTTATGTATGTTGAAATAGAACAGTTAGAAGTTAAAACAGGGTTAAAAACAGAGTATGAAGATAATGCTTTCTTTGGCAAGGTTTTGATGGATGGATAGTTTCTAGTTTCAATTCTCAGTTGCTTATCTATATTTTCTCAATTAGTTTGCTTGTCATATGCTGAAATAGAAATAGGATTTTGAGTTATGTTGTTATGAGTATTTCAATTTGTAATTTAAATTATTAAAAATAAGATTAGTTTAGTTTACTTTATACAATTTCCATTCTAGATCTAGGTTGTAATTTTAATTCGAAGTTTGATTATTGAGTTTAATTTTCAGTTATGAATGTCTAAGTAGTATGAATTTGCTTGCATTAGCATAGAATGCAATTGAATTAAATAGAACAATAGTTTTCTTGCTTTTATAGATTAGAGGATAGTTTCCTTGCTTTTGTAGATTAGAAAATAGTCTTCTTGCTTTGGTAGATTAAAGAATAGTTTTATTTTTGTATATTAAAGAGTACTTGTTGATTACTTTTATTGTCATCATGCTTTGAATTAGTAGATTAATATTTCCTTTCGTAAATTAGAAGTAACTATGAAATTTAATTTAAGAATAGAGTTTGATTGCTTATTAATTTGATTAGTTTCTTATTGAGTAATTTTTATTAGTTAACTTGTTGTAGACATTATCATAGGTTAGTTAGTTGTTTTCTTACTTGTTTACTTGCTTTGATAGGGCAGTTACTTGCTTATTTACTTGCTTTAATATGATAGTTGCTTGCTTTTTCATTTGCTTAATTGTTGTTGCTTATTGAATTTGAGTAGGTTATTTAAAGTAATTTGTTGTTGTTATTGCTCATTAGATAGATTAAATAGATATTTTTTTTTTCTTATTGTCATGATTAAGTTAATTTTCTTTAAGTAGGGTTTCCATTTTCTTTCCTTGGACAATCCATCGATCCTTTGTTCTAAGGTTACTTAGGGTAAATAATTTAAGTTTCTTGATAGGGTTTGAATATTAGACTTTGCTTGAATAGATTAGTTCTCAGATAGCCACTTCCTTAGTGAGACTATACTACCTCCATATTTTCTACCTTGGCATATATATTGCTACAAATCTAAGTTTACTTACCCTGGGTTGACAATTTAATTGAGGGGTTTTAAGTGTTTTTTAGTGCATATAGAACACCCATCAGCATGTTCAGAGTTTAGTGGTTCTTGTGACCTCTTGAAAGACCTGGCATCCCCATGTGGAGCCTATGTTGGGGTCCTATAATCATATGTGATTTGTTTCTTCAACTATATGTTTGGCATTACTCTCGTGATGAAGACATCTAGCTTGTTGGGCTCGATCAATTTCACTTCTCCCTTCATCCATTTCACCCAATCCTTCATCACCCTGTTGCACCCTCCATTTTTTTCACACCTCCACCATTTTCGTCCCTACATGCATAAACAAGATAGGGATAAAAAACATTATCTTAATAATAAATGGTTAGTGGCATTTTTCAATACTAATATTCATAATAAAGATTAATTAATAATTAGTAATTAGGTTAGTTTGATTAGGTTAGAAGTTATATTAGTGCACTAATGATTATTTTTAAATGAATAATTAATAAATAATCAATAAACAAAAACATTATAAAAAATTTAAATAATGAAAAAACATTTCAAAAACAAACTATAATAACCCAATAAAAATTATAAAAATAAAAATCCAATAAAAAAAAAATTAAAAAAAAAATTTAAAATAAAACTTAAAACATTAATAAACCAAACATTAAATAAGAATAAAACAAACTTTAATAAAATTAAAGAAAAATACAATAAAAACAACTAAAACGAAATAATAAATAAAAATTAAAAAAAAATACAATATAAAACAAAAGACAAATAAAAACTAAAATGAAAATAAAAACAAAAAACCCATCTTATGCACATATCCCAAAATAATTTTAATCAATGCCCATGAATTATATCGGACCCCTCGTGCCATTCGAGCTTTAACAAGGGGGGCGTTGTGATATGAAAAACTATTGAGGACAATTTTCACCATCAGGTGAACTTGGACCCACCCCCACCTCCTAATACCACTTACTACCCAAGGGGGGGTCCAAAAATGACATTCCCTCTTCCAAACTCGCCTTCCCCAAGTTAAAAAATCGTTGTTTCACCCAGTTTTACCAACCTAATTTCGAGAGTCATTCTAGGAAAACGGAAATGAATTTTGAAAATCTGAGAGAGGTTTTTGTTCAAATAACCTCTCCCATAATTTACATAGGTGTAAGCAGTTGGGCGAATTGAAGCCATCTCTGAGCCCTATTTTTTAGACTTCCCTTTTTCTTGTTTTGGTCATGATCTTGTGGCAGGTGTTTTGGATATATGGAGATGAATTTAGAAAAACTGAAAGAGGTTTTTGTTCAATACGGACTCATATACAATAACCTCTTTCATTGTTCACACAACATTCATATTTTGGGAGATACAAATGTTTGAGTTGACCCCTATTTTCAGCAGTTTGGCCTGTCTTTCATGGAAGACAGTTCAAGATTTTCAGCGATTTGTTTCTATTTTTGTTTGAGGTTGTTGAAATCGACCTCCTTATCCTGGGAGATAATATTTCTATATATTTTTATAATTCAAATGTACAATTGTTGGTCAGTTGAGACCTCTTCATAGAATAGGATATAGATTGTAAAGCAGCTCACAGAGCCACATTTCATCAATCCAATTATACAATTGCAACAGTTACAGGATTCATGTGTTAATCTTGGTGGTGAAGGGATTTATCTCATTGTAATTTTTTTCCATTGTGATCAATATGTTTTTCATTTTCTAATCATTAAAGGGAAGTTAACGAACAAAATTTGTCTGGTGCATTTTGTTTCTAGTCTTTTGATGATATATATGTTATTCATCTGAAGTTAAGTAAAGAAATTATTGGTTTCTTATTTTCTCAGTGGACCCTCACATCTCTTTCTATATTTTCATCTCATTTAATCTTAAAATAATCCAATGAAGAATGCCTACCTTGCCTTGTAGGGTTGTCTCTATAACTGACCCATGATTGAATCTGGCCTCTTTGACTTCATTGCCTAATGGTTTCCCCTTGGTGTTCCAAAACTAAATTTACAAGCTCCAACTTGCTGAGAGAACCAACCCTCTTATTTCTCTAGAACCCACTAGCAGTAAGCATCAACTCCCTGAGTGTTTCAGAACCAACTGGACTTGTACAAGAACCAACTTGCATACATAAAACTCTGTGTCTTCCCTAGCACCACCTTGCCACCTTGTTTTCTAGCCACAACTAGTTGGAAGATACAACTTCCAATATTCAAGCACTAACTTGAATATCAGAGGACCACAACCCTCCCTAGCACCACTCTACCTCCCTGATTATAAATAAATGATTGAATAACCAACAATATAGGTATATCAATTATTACCACTTCTTCTCTGTTCTACAATTCTTCTTTGCTTCACTATTATTCTTCTGTATTTATACTTGTCTTGACTTGTTTTCTCTTTCTATATGTTCTTTCTTTGTTCCTCTCAAACATTTTAGTATGTGTTCATTCTGTTCTCTTCACCTTTTCTGTTTTGTTCAACTTTTGTTTCTCATCTCTCACACTGTGCATTCTATGATTTTCCTTTCTCCTAGTTTAACTCATTTTTCCAGTGAGAACAACCAACCTCACACAGTCACTACATATATCTTTTATGCTCTCCCCCCAATTCAGTTACACCTAGAATATCCAAGGAAAACACCTCAACAACTGAATCTCCAAACATCCAAGAACTATGATTCAATTTTTCTAACTGAATCATAACTGAACAATTAACCGTGAGGTGAAATAGTATCCCTTTGATCAGATTTCCAAATAACCCGCATCGTTGGATTACATCCGCAACATCTCAGGTTTATCCCATATGCCCACTTGTTGTGACCACATGCTAAACATAAATTGATTTCTCGATTTCACATTTTAGAAATCTTGTGGTGAGACATATCGACTCTCCTGTGTCATGATCTTCGAAATGGATCTTAGCTGGTATATCTCCTTCCTCTCATATGACCACAAGATTTGACCAAGCCTTTATTCAGAAGACGCTTCATGACTCATGATTTCAGGAATCCTGTGAAGAGGTGTCTTGACTCTCCCAAGTCACAATCTTTGAAATGGAGCTTAGCTACTAGCTCCTTCCCTTCTCATTACCATTTTCCGTGACCAAGCACTTATCCAAAAAGTGCTTCACGATTCATGATTTTGGAGATCTTGGTACACATTTTCTAAACTCTCCCAAGTCGTGATATCCAAAATGGGGCTTAGCAACTTGTTAGATACTCCCTTCATCCTTCGATGACGTGACCTTGGCTATGACCACGAGCAAAACATTCAGGTGCTTTGCTTGTCAAATCAACGGTCCATAACTTTAATGATCTGACAGTCTAGATCATTTTGCAACTTTGCATGTCGCAAGTTCCTGTCTCATATACCTTTGACTCCTCCAATGTGCAAGTCAAAAAAATGTCAATCGCTTGCCATGTGTCCTCTCGCTTCAATGACCAGGATTATCATCATGATTTCACATTTCATGGAGTTGGAGGTTAGCTCACCTTTATTCACCCGATTCACGAATTTGCAAAACTCCTCATCTGCTACCATGTGTCCTTTGGATCGAACGGTCCCCCTGCTTTCGGGACTTTGTAATCCCGCTTCACCTTACACTTAAATATCATGCTCATTCTTCTAGATCCAATGATGGTCAGTCCTCACGCTCAGATCTGATGTCTGATATCTATTCTCCTCTTCTGCACACTCCTCCTGTCTAAATTCAGATCTGACAACCATCGAGAATTTAGGATGGGTGATTCAACGATCACTGTTGCTCTTTACTATTGAGGTCACGCTTATGATATTTCCACTTTCTCTTGTTTTTCATCGTCATGTTGATTTCTTATCTTTCAATCAATGACAACATGCATACTCTACCTTATGTTTGTAAACATGACAACAATCTCCCCCTTTGGCATTGATGGCAACCCCTTAAAGAACTTGAAGAGTTCGACTATCCCCTGAACATCCAACTATACCATTGTAGTATGGATTATCCCCTAAACATCCAACTATAGCATTGTAGTATGGAATATCCCCTAAACATCCAAATATACCACTATAGTATCCTTACCATTACCACACTTTATCCCCCTTTGACATCAATGTCAAAGAAGAAACACGCTCCCCCTGATCTTTTACATTATATTTCAAAGGTATCAGATATGAAACATGCACATACTCCCCCTGGAAACTATGAATGGAAGGACTCAAGAAATATTCACTAGAAATATAATAGATATTCAATAAGTACTACCCCTGTGTTGTTGGGAAATAATACCCTACAGACTAGCAAACTAGGGTTAGGCTTGCATGCAGATTTTGACCGTAAAGAAATGACCTTTTAACCTACCACCCAAAACTTAAATCCCTCTTTCATGATGCATACATGGAAAGGAACAACTAACCTTTTTACTGATGTTTGGTGTAGATCCTCCATTGCGCTTTTGACCGCTTGCTTGCGTGGCTCCTTCCAAAAATCCTGCAATCAAAACAAACAACTACGCATGCATGCTACTTTTCTACTTGAGGGTTAGAAATTAAGTATAAATTACACAAACCACATATAACTCATGCATTGGGATGGGAAAAGTATTCTTTTATTATCTTCAAGATGAATCAACTTACAATAGAAGTCGAGACCGGCCACCACTCCTTGATCCTGATCCTGGGCTCCTCCTCTTCTTTTGTCCTCCAACTGCTTTGCGTTAATTCTCCTTAGGCTTGAGGAAAGGCTAAAGGCTTGGGACAAATGGATTCGGAAAATGGGTAGAATTTCTTTGCTATCTTTTTCCTCCTCCAAATGGTACCCCTACCCCTTCTTTTATAGGCTAGAAGGAGCTAGGGTTTTGGACGAACTCTCGGCCATGCATGGCCGGGAGTTTTAGTTAACTGACCCATAGCTTTTTGTCCCGTTGACAACTTTCCTTTTTTTATTATTCTGAAGGTACACGCGGGCTATAGTGGTCTTGCTAGCGTTTACTTTTAGATACACGTGGGCTGTAGTGGGCCAGCTAGTGTGTACTTTTAAAAATGGAGTTTTTAGAAGAGTTGTTCAGTAGTTTTTTGGCAAAGAATAGATATGAGTTGGCCTGATGCCAGGTAATCATGTGTGGTGAAATTTAGGGTTATAACAGATGCCCCCTAATGTGTGAGGTCATAAGAGCATCTGATGGCCAAAATACATTACCAATCTTTTACCAATCTGTACTGATATGCTGAATGAGTGAGCCCAAGAATCAGGAACCAGGAGGTGTCGTCTGCAAAACAACAAATGTCTCACCGAGGTGGGCATACCCATGCTCGGGATAAACTATAACCATGGCTACCAATCAAATACACTGTAGATCCATGTCAAATAACTATAAAGAGTAGCCGTGAATAATACACAGCGGAGCTACATCTTGAAATCAGAAAGATGTACATATAGAGTACCCATCTTCCAGAAGTTGATTCGGTCTGATGATTGTACTTCAGAGCTCGAGCAACAACTTCAAAATCTTCTAAAACTCTGGTAGGAGTGTAATATGAGTGTACGATTGCACTACCCATAGGTCTTCGATGGCTCGTCGGTTATGGATTTGATAATCTTAATGATCGGACTGAAGGCTTCAGTGATTTCTAACAAGGACTTGATTGGACATTCAGGATGGCCGGGTATGCGGAAAAGAGACATATTATAGAGGGGCCGACTCAGGCTTAGTGAAAAAACTTCCCTTAGACAAAAACACGATAAGTGATAAGACTCAGGCAACATATACTTTAATCATAAGTCTACGAAGTAGGAGGCAATGCAAACTCTCCATATGTTTGGAAGAATAACCAAACGGTGGAGGACACAACTCTATATAGCGAGAAAAA
>ML819468.1:8645-24369 GCA_009831015.1 Picea engelmannii
ATATATATATATATATATATATATATATATATATCATCTATCCATGGTAGAGGGTACCTGTTCTTTATTGTAACCCTATTTCGCTATCTAAAGTCAATACACAACCTCAAAGTTACATCATTTTTCTTCACAAAGAGCATTTGGGCACCCCAAGGTGGGACATTTAGGTATATACACCCCTTCAAAAATTCTTCTATCTACATCTACAAATTTTTAAACTCTAGTGTGCTCATTATGTAGGGAGTTTTGGACATTGGGGAAGCTCCTGACATTAAGTAAATAGAGAAGTCAATATATCTGTTTGGTTCAAATTCTAGAAACTCCCCAAATATATCTGCATATTCCCTCAAAATTGGATAATATTCAATATTTGGCTCCATATATTTTGTTGTCTTTTCCATATGGGTTGCATATATTTGGCACCCTTTCCAAAAAATTATTTTCAACTACAATGTTGAAATATATATAACATATATAGGTCATAGAATACCTTTCACCATCCTTGAATTCCCTTCCTCATCAATGCATGTGAAATCCTTGTTGTAGAAATATAAGATAACATGATGCTAGTCCAACCAATCCATACCAATCAAGTAATCATATGACCCAAGCGGTATGATGTTCAAATATTCCTTAGTGGTAAATCCATTCACACTTACTGGGAAATCCTTGACAAATTCATTTATTTTCGTCTTGGTTCCACTGGATAGATGAACAAACCAAGACTTTTCATGATTACATTTCTTCAATTTAAACCTTTAAACTATTTTTGTATCTATATAGCTATGACTAGCTCTATAATCAATCAAAATAGCTATGGTTTCATTGTCAATATTACCTTCTACCTCAATCATGTGGGAGTGGTATTCTACTTGTTTATTATCCAAGGCTACATAAATCCTTGGCATTCTCCTACCCACGTCATCCAATATATCAACTTTCTCAATGTTATGGATATTACTCATCCTCTCTCCCCTATGAGGGAAATCCTTATACAAGTGGTCTCCTTCACATCCCCAACACTTTATGGGATGATGTCTTGGCCTTTTCCCCAAGGAATATAGCATTTTATGTTCAACCTATGTTGGATTTCCTTGCTAATATACTTGAGAGATATTTATGAAAAATGGTCGCTTATACCCTTTCTTTTTGTTCTCCATCTTTACTTTCTTCTTATCATCCCAATCCTTTTGAAAATAGGGTCTTCCTTTTCTTTGTTCATAAAGATACTTAAATTTTCTTATGGATTCTTCCAAGGTCTTGGGATCATCAAAATGAATTTTAACATTGTAAAAAGAAGGTATCCCACTCAAAAATCTTTATAATTTTACCTTCTCATCCTTTATGAAGCTAACATACCTAAACAATTCAAGGAATATTCTCTCATACTCATCCATTTCCATGATTCCAAGCTTGAGTTCAAATAACTCTTGCATATTCTTGTCATTATATTGTTCTGAAAAGTATTTTTGTTGGAAATATATTTTAAACTACCTCCATGAGATCATTTTCTCATTAGCGTGCTAACCTTCTTGAGATGATCCCGCCCCATAGATGCTTTTCCTTGAAGATGATGTATTTCAATTATGGATTCTATATTTGATGAATAATCATGAAACTGGAAATATTTTATCATGCCTAGAAAGCAATCTTCAACATCATATCCCTTCCTATTTATGGTGACTTGAGCTTATTGATTCCTCCTTGCAAAATATCTGACTGAGGCCTCCTTCTTTGATTTATGACAGGGGATACACTTGTGATTTTTTCTGACCTTGAACGCACAAGTGTTGTTTTGGTCGAGTGTCCTAGAAAATATTGAAGATGTATACTAACACTCCTTGATTTCCTAGATTGTAACATCATTGTTTCCCCTAGCTTGTAATTAATCATTAATTATGATTACCATGATATGGCATGTGAACAATGTAAATGTATTATTGTTTAGATTGCCAATAAATAATTGTGGGGGTGAAGCCTTGAAGTACTAGCCATGATATCACTAGAGGAAAGAGTGAGGAAACTGTAGAGAGGGTTCATTATGTCAAAATGACCCAAATTCTCCTTGCTAAAATAATAAGCCTTGTAACATCCCCAACCACCCACAAGTCGGGGAATTCTACCTACAAGCCCACCCTTGGACTTCGTACTCTTACTGATACCTTATTTAATTAATAAGAACACATAAGATACAAGATTTAGCGACATGCATAGCAATATCCAGCAAGCATGCATAATCTAAGATTTAGTTAAACGATAATTAAAATGCAAAATAGAATACATTCATACATAGATAATAACATCACAATAGAGAGCACTTATCTTTACAAAAAGGTGGCACCAACTGGTTGCATACCAAGGACGTTCCACCCAACCATAGACACCACTGCTCCAAATCTCAACAGCAGTGTCACCCCTGAGCCAGGGCTATGAATCCACAAGGATGGTTCCAAAGTGTACTTGGGTTCCCAAATGAGTCAACTCTCAATCTCTCATAGGTTTCCCAACACCCACAACAATCCAGGTACCTAGATCTCTTCTACCCAGCCTATAGCGCCCAAGAGAATGGACCTCCACCCTTCTCTGCCACATAATCCCTCAGGTAGTTCTTCTCCTTTTTCTAGGGCCTCTAGCACAGTTGGTCCAGAATCTCAATGCTGGAAATCTCAGGACTCACAGTTGTGAGCAAAACAGGGCACATTCCAATGCATCTCAGACATGTAGGCCTTAGTTCATGGCTGGATTACACTAGCGACCATTACAACCAACTGTCCCATGGCTAATTCTGAGTAGTTCCTTTCCCTTTACCAGGCCAAGATGTAGGTGAGGATGGATCAATGGATGGGTAAGTGAGTGCATGAAAGGACGTGAGGGAAATAATGGTATTAAATGCATAAGGGGAGGAACAGACGAGCCAACGACCAACCCCACAATCAGACCAGGAATGGGTTTAAGTATTTTCGTGGGGAATCAAGAACCTCCTGGACTTCCCCAAGAAGCTAGCATAACTGATCCCCTCCCTTAGGAAGAAAGGGTAATTAGCATAGGAATAAACATCTATCCCCTAAATCCCCCTCTCTTGTGGAATCATAGCCCCCTATAACTCTAGTCCTTGTCCATCTAGCAACCAGCGATGTGTTTATTATTAATAATGATTAAAACATTACATTTCTTGGGCATATTGGCCCTTTAATAATTGTATGGGCACTCAATCCTGACATCATTGTAACAATACATTATTTAAAATACGGGTTCAAAACCCAGGGTGTTACATCCCCTCCCCCTTATTTTGGCATTGTCCTCAGTGCATATACAAATTAGAGATCAAAATCTCAAATTTATTCAAAAAGTTGTGGGTACTCTGCCCGCATGGCATCTTCATGCTCCCAAGTAGCATCTTCAGGACCGTAGTAGGTCCACTAAACTTTTACTAGCTCTATAACTCAATTGCGGAGCATTTTTACCTTTCTGTCCAATACCCGTACTGGCTGAACCTGAAAGTCTCCCTCCGTCTCTACCTGAATCAGATGCCAATCAATAACATGGTTATGATCATGTACATATTTCTTTAGTAGAGATACATGAAATACATTATGCACATTCATGGAAGCAGGTAATGCAAGCATGTATGAAACTGTCCCTATTTTGTCCAATCTTTAAAATGAACCATAGAATCTGGCTGCCAGCTTTGTACAACTACCCAATTTCAAAGATCTTTTCTTCGGCTTCACTTTAAAAAGTACATGCTCCCCTACTTTAAATTATATAGTTGTCTTGTTCTTGTCTGCATAAACTTTTTGTCTATCCTGAGTTGCCTTTAAATTCTTCCTGATCTTGACCACCTGGTCTTCGATGTCCTTGAGCAACTCTGGCCCAAGTACCACTCTATCTTCTAGGTTGTTACATTTTATTGGAGTATCTCATTTCCTACCGTAAAAGGATTTGGATGGGCTCATTCTCAATGAAGCGTGATACCCATTATTATATGCAAACTCAACCAAGTGTAAGTAATCTTCCCACTTAGATGGCTTATCCATCACATACATCCTCAACATATATTCAATTATTCGATTGACCCTCTCTGTTTGCCCATCTATCTAGGGACAATATGTTGTGATAAAGTTTAGATTTGTGCCAAATCCTTTAAACAATCCCCTCTATAAATTGGAGGTAAACTTCATATCTCTATCCGAGACGATTGTCCTAGGTATCCCATGCAACCTAGCAATTTCCTTCATGAAAATTTATGCAATATTAGCCACTATATGTGTTGTCTTCACAAGCACAAAATGAGCATCCTTTGTTAATTTTTCAACCACCACCATGATTGAATCATGTTTCTTATTCGTTCTGGGTAATCCTGTGATGAAATCCATGGTGATCACTTCCCATTTCTTCTCTGGAATTGACAATGGTTGCAGCAAACCCGCTGGGTTCCTATGCTCAACCTTCACCTTCTGACATTCCATACATCGAGTGATATAATCAGCAACATCCTTCTTCATTCTTTCCCAAAAGAATTAGCTTCTTACTGTTGTAATTGTTTTCTGGTAATCGGGATGTCCAACATAAGGAACATCATGCATTTCCTTCAGTACCAAATTCCTTAGTTCTCTGGAACTAAGAACATAGATTCTATTTTTATCCATGAGTAATCTATCTTCCTTTATCTCATACTCGTTTATTTTATGTTGTACATTTCCTTCTTGTAAGTTTTCCTTTACCTGTAGGTAATGCTGATATGTAACAAGACCATCTAAAATTATGTTCTTCAAGTCTGACCGATGCATACTGAAAACAATAGCATGCATGAGATGCACTCTTCTACTAAGTGCATCGACAACTTTATTCTCCTTTCCTTTTATATGCTTGATATTGAAGTCATATTCACTTAAAAATTCTAGCCATCTTGTTTGCCTGACATTCAAGGTCGGTTGTTCAAAAAGATACTTCAGGCCAATGTGGTCTATCCTTAATTTCAATTTCTTCCCCGTGAGATAATGCCTCCACATCCTCAAGGCGTGAACAATGGAAACAAGTTCCAAGTCATGGGTGGCATAGTTCCTCTCATGTTCCTTAAGATTTCTGAACTCATATCCAATGGCATGTCCATTTTACGTGAGGAATCTCCCAAGTCCTTATTTACATGCGTCTGTACATACCACAAAACTTTCATTTGGGTCAACAAAATTTAATACAGGTGCACTAGTAAGTAATTCCTTCAACAGATTAAAATTCTTGTCACACTTGAGTATCCATTCAAATTTAGTTCCCTTCTTTTGCAAAGAAGTGATGGGATGAGAAATCTTAGAGAACCCTACTATGAACCTTCTATAGTAGCCGACTAATCCCATAAAATATCGGACGTCTGGCATATTTCTGGGTGTTGGCCATCCTCTAATGGCTTCGATCTTCTCTGGGTCTACTGTTATGCCCTGCTTTGAAATAATGTGTCCCAAGTAATGGATCTACTTTTGATAAAAAGAACACTTACTCAACTTTTCCTACAACTGATGTTCTCTCGGTACTTTCAATACCATTCTTAAGTGATGTTCATGCTCCTCTTCAAACTTAGAATAGATAAGTATGTCATCCAAGAATACTATGACAAACTTATCCAAATAATTTCTGAACATGCAATTCATTAAGTACATGAAGACAATTGGTGAATTGGTCAATCCAAATGGCACCACTACAAATTCATAATGCCCATACCTAGTCCTAAAGGTTGTCTTATGAATGTCTTTTTCCTTGATTCTTACCTGATGGTATTCTTCCCTCAGGTCAATCTTTGAGAATATCTTTGCTCCTCTTAGCTGATCAAAGAGGTCATCGATTCGGGGTAGAGGATACTTGTTCTTAATAGTGTACTTGTTCAGCTGTCGGAAGTCAATACATAGCCTCAAGGTTCCATACTTCTTTTTGACAAAAAGTATTGGTGCTCCCTAAGGTGAAACACTTGGACGTATGTACCCTTTCTTCAACAATTCCTCCAACTTCATTTGTAATTCTTTTAACTCTAGTGTGCTCATTCTGTAAGGTGTTTTTGACACCGTGACAACTCTTAGCACTAAATCAATTGAGAAATATATCTCCCTTCTTGGTGGCAATCCATGTTTTTCTTGGAATACATCTTTAGATTCTTGTAGTACCGAGAAATGTTCAAGGCTTGGCCCTTTTGTATTATCTGTCTCTTCCACATGAGATGCATACAATTGACATCCTTTCCTAAAACATATTTTCAGCTATAAGGCTGAAATCTCCCTTATAGAGATGGGTCTTGGAACTCCTTTCACAGTGCTATGTTTTCCATTTCCATCAAGACATGTAAATGTCTTGTTATGACAATCTAGGAAAACATGATGCTTGTCCAACCAATCCATTCCAATCGAAATATCATAAGACCCCAATGGTATGATATTTAGATCCATACTAGTATTCACACCATTAAGACTTATGGAACAACTTCTGACCATATCATGGATTCTTATTTTGGTTCCAGTGGCTAACTGAACCAAACTTGCTTTTCCAAGTTTACTTTTCTCCAAATGAAATATATCCACTATATTAGGATCAATGTAGCAATGACTTGCTCCTGAATCAATCAAAATAGCATCAAGCTGATTTATGATCTTACCTTCCACCTCGATCATATTGGACTGGTACTTTGCTTGTCGATCATTTAAAGCTGCATAGACTCTTCCCATATCTTCGACTATTGTAGCCTCTTGGATGTTTTTCACAGTCTTCACTCTATCCTTTCTATGTGGGCAATCCTTGTACAAGTGATCTTCCTTGCATCCCCAACATTGGATTGGTGGTCTTCCCCTTTTTCCCAAGGAATCTTCCTTCTTGGAATCCCCCTTAGCATATGATAGTGATGATTCCTATTAGGCTCATTCCCATTGAAGGGAGGTTTGAATACTTTCCTCCTCTAATCAGACTTCTCAGTCTTCTTGTCCTTCCAAGATTTCTATAGGGATTCTCTTCCCCGACCTTGCTCATATAGGTATTTAACCTTCCTGATGGCCTCAGTCAAGGTCTTGGGTTCATCATACTTGATATTTTCCTTATAAAAGGTTGGAAATCCACTTAGAAATATATGTATTTTCACCTTCTCATCACCAATGAACCTGACATATTTTAACAATCCCAAGAACTTCTTCTCGTATTATACCATAGTCATGCTTCCCAATCCGATTTCAAAGAACTCCTACATTTTATTATCATAGAAATTATTTGAGAGGTACTCCTTCTAGAAGTACTCCTTAAACTGCTTCCAAGTGGTCCTACTCTCATTAATGTGCTTCACTTGATTCAGTTGGTCCCACCACATTGCAGATTTCCCATGTAAATGGTAGGTGGTAATCCTAGATTCTAGGTTGGATGAATAGTTATGCAACTAAAAATATCTCCTGAGCCCAAGAAACCATGCTTCGGCATCATCTTCCCTTTCTCTTTCACCCTCAAAGGAAGGTGGCTTGAGCTTCCTCAACTCTCCTTGAAAACTATCTACCTCTTATTTCCTTCTTTGGTGTCTGAAAGGAGACACCTCTGGATTTCTTATGGGATCATCTTATGCATAAAAATTTCTTTCTGAGTAAGGAGGTGAGTGGTGTCCATGATCTCTGCTAGCACTTATGGAATAACCAACTCTTCCATGATCATCCATTCTTTCATGGAACCTACCTTCTTCCTCTTGTCTTGAGTTTGATCCCTTCTTCATTTGTCTCTGCAACTGATTTAAGCTCTGCAACACTCGGGAATTTATCTGACTTTGCTCTCTCATTAGTCTCTCATTATCTTCTTTGTAGCTCTGCACTTCCATCTTCAGGCTTCTTACCATTTCTATTAACATTTCCTATTCTCCTTTTCCCTTGCATCCATTGGACTCTATCTTTGCATTAACAACTCTGGTATTCTGGCCTTTGGCTTCCTTATCATGACTAGAGGCTCCCTCGCCTTCTTCCATTTCCTCAATACGCATTCTAAGATTATGTGCTTAAGCCCCTTAATTATGCAAAATGTGCAAGTGAACATTTTGTTAGAATTACGCATATGATAAAAAAAAATTCCAAACCATGCTACAGGTCTCTTTTTTTTTTTTTGTTCATGGAGATCGTATCCCCATTCTTTCAAAATAACAGTGTCATGTTATCCTTGGCTGATACAGAATTTCATCCTACGCAGGTGCTTCCTTAAAACTGCCTTCCCAGGTGACCATGACCAGAAACTATGGCTAAATCCGTCCTTATCACTTTTCTATCTCAAAGACAACCAATTCGACCCTTATCCCTCCTTCCCTCAGCTCTCAATCTACATATGACCATGGCCATGACCCTGCGGTTAGCTGAAAAATCACTTGTCTAGAGCTTCGAGACTTCAGAACTTCTAACCAGGATCGGATCAACAATCCTCGTCCTCTTTCACAATCAACGATCGAGATCCACTTCAGGACTCCATGCTTCAATAGTCTCAAATTTCCTCGCTTGAATCCTCTTGGAATGATTTTACCCAGAGTTCATGATCTGCGACGGGTATCCTCCCACAGATCAACAATTGTGAATCGCTTTGGCTCTTTGAGCTTTGGAATTTTCAAACTTTCCTCCTTCACTTTCTCCCGGAGTGATTTCACCTGAAGTTGATGATCCTTTGACGTGTGTCTTATGGAATCAATGGTTGATATGTGCTCTGGACTTTGGGACTTCGGAAGTTTTAGAACCAACGCAACCTATCACATCTTTCCCCTCTAGAGTGCCCAATCTCTAGAGTACACGATGTATCCCCACGTGGTGAAATAATGGAAGCAAACATGTGGTCCAATCAGGTGGGTGACATGTGTCACGTCCTAGCTGACATTTCAATCATATGCATGCTCAAAACTTACTGACATGTGGCACACATCCCATGTGTCCACATCATCCTTGGTGACGTTCGCAATCCATGTCACTTCAGAAATTCTAAGGTCCACATCACCTCCTGGTGACTTCATCGTGCACCACCCCTTCGTCTCTTTGGGCTTCAGGACTTCGCGAGTTTCCACACTATCACACTTCCAATTCTCCCGAACTCCAATTTTCTGAATCGACCAAACTATCGCTATGTGTCTCCCTTATCGGACGACCCATATTAACCCCAGACTTTGGGACTTCGGAAGTTATCACTGTAAGGATCAAGGGTTTCCATTCCTTCGGACTTCGGAAAACTTAATGCTCAACTTTTTCTGAAATGTTTTTATCCGAAGCTCACAATCTATTGATGCGTGTCTCCCATGGATCGACACCTAGGATTTCTTCAGGTCTTCATATTTCAGAAATATCAACTTTCAACCTTCTCGTTTCCCCAAAGTGCATAGATTTTTTCCACATGTCCTCCTGGATCAGACGACTGAGATTGACTTCGGCTCTCCGGGCTTCATAAATTTCAATTCTCAACTTCTCCTCGCTTGCTCTTTCCTGGAGTGATTTCACCCAGAGCACATGATCGGTTGATGCATGTCCTCCTATGGATCAATGGTCCCCAACTACTTCAACTATTAAGAGTTTCGATGATCGAGCACTAGCAAGTCACATCCATGCATGCCTTTCAATTTGTGGGGGCATGCATCGATGGTTTGGAGTAACCCGCTTTTGTCCCCACAATTCTCTTAATGCTGACACATAACCCCTTGGTGAAACCGTGGTTTGGATTGCGAGACTTCCTTGGGAAATTATATGACGTGGAACTTGGTTTCTCGCAATGCCTCCTTTCTATTGATCTCACTCTCCAATGGGATCTGATGGTTGTGACCTTAACCCTTGCTTCCTTTTCATCAAATGACCCTTTTTCACCTGTTGTCTAATCCAACAATCCTATATCTCTCCTGATCTTACCGTGGCGATCGCTCCCGAATTTGAAGGGGGATGGTCACGATCCTTCGAACCCATTACAACAGATCTCTAATTATCTAACTCCTACGTATATTTTGCAATGCCATTCCTTTTGATATTTTCAACTTCATGGTCTGAATTTGATCTTGACCACGATATTTTGACCAACAGACCTGGCCCATACCAACTCAGTTTTTCAACCAGAAGCTCTGATACCAATTTGTAACATCTCCAACCACCCACAGGCTAGGGTATGCTACTTTCAAGCCCACCCTTGGACTTTTTACTCTTACCTATACCTTCTTTAATTAATAAGAACACATAAGATACAATATTTAACAACATGCACAACAATATCCAACAAGCATGCATAATCTAATATTTAGTTAAACGATAATTAAAATACATAGCGAAATACATTCATACATATATAATAATATCACAATAGAGAGAACTTATCTTTATAAAAAGGTGACACCAACTGGTTGTAGACCAATGACGTTACACCCAAATGTAGACACCACTGCTCCAAATCTCAATAGTAGTGTCACTCCCGAGCCAGGGCTATGAATCCACAAGGATGGTTCCAGAGTGTACTTGGGTTCCCAAACTAGTCATCTCTCAAGCTCTCACAGGTTTCCTAGCACCCACAACAATCCAAGTACCCATATCACTTCTACCCAGCCTGTACCACCCAAGAGAATGGAACTCCACCCTTCTTTGCCACGCAGCCCCTTAGGCAGTCCTTCTCCTTTTTCCAGGGCCTCCAACACAACTGGTCTAGAATCTCAATGTTGTAACACTCAAGACTCCTAGTTGTGAGAAAAACAGGGCATAGGCCAATGCATCTCTCAGACATGCAGGCTCCAAGTCATGGCTGGATTGCACCAATGACCATTACAACCAACTATCTCATGGATAATTCTCAGCAGTTCCTTTCCCTTTACCAGGCCAAGATGCAGGTGAGTATGGATCAATGGATGGGTAAGTGAGTGCATGAAAGGGCGTGAGGGAAATAATGGTATGAAATGAAAAAGGGAAGGAGCGAACGAGCCAATGACAAACCCCATAATCAGACCAGGGATGGGTTTCAGTATAGTCGTGCGGAATCAAGAACCTCCTGGCCTTCCCCAAGAAGCTCACGTAATAGATCCCCTTCCTTAGGAAAAAAGGGTAACTAACATAGGAATAAACATTTATCCCCTGAATCCCCCTCTCTTATGGAATCATAGCCCCCTATAACCTAGTCCTTCTTCATCTAATAGCCAATGATGTGTTTATTATTAATAATGATCAAAACATTACATTTATTGGGCATATTGGCCCTTTAATAATTGTTTGGGCACTCAGGCCTCTCATCATTGTAACAATACATTATTTAAAATGGGGGTTCAAAACCCGGGGTGTTACAAGCCTCATCCTAATCCCAAGGAAAAAAATATGTTAATGAAAGAAGGACTGATTGTTGAACAATCAACTACCACCATGAATGGAAGCATGGAGAGTCTGGTTGAGGAGATATAAAATAGTTAGCCTGAAGTACCACAAAGCGTAGTTTTCCTGCAGACCCAGACTGACCCATGTTCCTTTTGACAAAAGGAATAGGATAGGTCCAAAACCTCCCTGGGGGGGAAATGAGAGGGCTTTCAAGAGAAAGGATACCATTCGGAAAAAGGAAGAGAGGGCATGATTCTCTCCAATGGAGAAGAAGAACTAAATAATTAATTTGTCCTGGAAAAGGGGAGAGAACATGAGTACAGATCTCAGAGATTTTGTAGAAAACATGACCTGATAAAGAGGTCACAAGATTGATGTTGTGGGAGCATATGATAAACCTTGTAGAGGTTGTGATAGAGAAAGGATCTCTTAGAAATTGCAAAAGTTTCCTAGTGATATCATGGATTGGCACAGGAGTGGACAAAGCACTAAGAATGAATACCTTTGAACCTATGGTTGGGTGGAAATGCAAACACCCATAATCAGTTGGTTGGTGATCGACTGTAATAGATAAGTATTTCATATACCCTATTTACTAAAATTGGAATGAGTGGTTGGATGTCTATGCCTATGACAAAAAATTGCATTGTATCATTACTATTAGAAATGCTTATTGTTCTCTGATGAACCCCTGCATTTGAATGGTTTATTTTTTCCTCTGCTTAGTGGCAAGAGAACTATTATACATGGGTATTCAAATGAATTTAGGAATATGTTTATGGTTTTTTTGATTGGTTGGGAAATCCTTAAGCGATTTTTCCCAAGGATGGGTATAGTAGTGTAATAATTGGGGAAGACTTCGCTGGAATGCTTCAATCCTGTCGACCCCTCAAATTTACCTTTGTAGGTAACTAAAAGTTATGTAGAAGAAGTGCGCTTACTTCAAACTAGTCGTCCAAGTAATTGTGGGCTCATGACCATGACCTTAATAAAATTTAGGCTAAGATATAAGTGTGTATCCCTTGGAACTTATCAAAAACCTCATATGACTAGGACCATGGAACCCAACGCTACACCCAATGCGAGCTAATCCTTTTGAGTCTCAGGGATTCAGGGGTCCGGATCTCTGGGATGTTGGAATCCTCATAAAACCTAGATTGTGCAGAAGGTTACCTATCAAACTAGTAACTTGATGGATGAACAACAGATGGTGGTCAGTTACTCGTAATCATAGGATTCATCCCCTTGTTAAACCATGATCCACTTATTAGACACGAAGAAACACGAGCCATAGATCTGAGGTTACTCGAGATCTCCCCCGACTATTGGATCTACACCCTGGTTAGTCTGATGATGACCACTTTGTGATAATAGAGGTGTTATAACACCAAAACCTATTAATGTCAGACTTGAGAGGTAATGTGGACTGTGGAACTAAGGATCCTTCATGACCCTTTTCGATTGTTTGATCATGGAAACATGTGTATCATGTCAAGATAATGTGGGGGTACACACGTTGAGTAATGGTGATGCCATGTGTGGTGGCCTTGTGACATAGTAAAGAGATGTCGGTAACCTGAGGCATGTGCAACACATCTTTCTAGCATGTTTCAGGTTGACAATTGTATCTCTAGGAGTGGTAAAACACTGAAGCCTAGAGAAATTTGAGTTAGAGTCTTGATTTGTTGATATAGGGGGTCCATTGAGGACCTCTCCCAACCATATGATCATTATTAATATCTCCAGATAAACCCCACTTCGGTTGATTCAGGATGCAAGGCAGGGAGTTTCCCAAAACATCGAAGTCGTGAAGTGACGAGGACCATCGATCCAATGATGCTTTGGGATCTATCCTGACCATGTTTTCTAGACCATGGTCAACCCTGCACTGACCACTCTGGGAGAAAAAAGGAAATTATGTACACAAACCTCCAAACTCTGAAGTTGTGAAGCAATGGAGGCCGTAGATCTAGGTATCTACATGGAACTATCTCGGGTGTTAGATAAAATGTATTGGGAGGTTGTTGGCAGGAGTTTGGACTTTGGAGCTCTGGGCGATTTTGTAGGTAGGAGAGGCTGGAGGCTTCCGAAGGATCTCATTCTGGAGTGATGTGGCATGTTGACTTCACCTACGATGACGTGGACCCATTTTCGGCATGCAATGTGTCACCTTGATTTGTGTCATTTACATACCTTATATGCCAATTGGAATGTGACACATGTCACCCATTGATGGGGCCATGTGTCATCTATTACCTATGTTGCATGTTAACACCCTAGCACACACTCACTGTCCTAATAGTTGGTGGAATACCCTAGGTCACTAGGAGTTTGGGACTTTGGAAAGCTTGGGAAGATGGGACACTAGGGTTAGTCAACTAAAGGCTTGGACCTACCTATACCTATTTCTACGTTTAAAAAACCACCACGTGTAAGTTTGGACCCTTCGAGAGTCTAGTTTTCAGGACTCCGAAGGATATCCGAATAGAGAAAAGGGAGTTCAATGATGAAGCATCGAATGTCGAAATTCCTTAATATTGTGCATTTGATGAGGGAGAATTTCAACAGTTGGATTTAACTATGGATGGATTTCCACCATATATGCAAGAGATTTGGGGAACTCCATGACTTCAGGGAACTTTCCCTGTAACTGCCCTCCAACGACCATGTCATCACTAAAGGGTGACAACATTGGTCGAGTCTATGCCAGGAAGGATGGTGCAAATGAGGTGAACCCAGATGGGTGCAACCTGGACCTTGACCAATGATTTCGAAAGAGCTTCGAAAGGGCATAAATTCCAATCTAGAGCTCATAATTGAGTATGGTAATAGTCGTCGGAAAGCTCTTGAGGAGAAGATGATGATGGAGACCTCAGAAAGAGGATTCAAGATAATTAAGAAAATAAATATTTGATGCCCCATCCATTAAAAATGTACTTAGGATTTGGGTGTGTTACAAAGTGGTATCAGAGTGGGCAACAACACTTGGTATCTTGGGCTTACTAAAGAGTCAAGAAAATATTTTTTTTATCTCTTAGAAAAATTTAAGGGAGAGGGAACCCTGCTCTACCCTACCTAGCAGAACATGATTCAAACACAGGCTTGGATGGGTTGGAGAATAGTCATAAGCCTAGTTTACCAAGTCTAAGATGAACGTGTTGAGATTATTACCACCATATGGAAATTATCTGCGTAAGTTCCTTGAGGAGAAGGATGCAAATTAAAATTCAGTTGGTATTTTACCCAACAAGATTGAATCATGCTAGACTATGACAAAAGAAGCCTATCATTTCTTTTGGAGAAATGATAGTTAGTCCTTAAAAAGTGGGATTATGCTGAGGGGAATTAATAATAAAACTTGGATGCAAATGGAATAAACCTGTTTTAAGGAGTACTTGAGTTTAGAAGGAAAATGGACTGAATAGGTGGTAAGAATTTCCTAAAAGTGGGATTATGAAGCCCCTGTTAATAAAAAGTGTTTAATAAATGAAGGATTTGGAATTGGGAGAATGATTCCCCATGTCTAGAGGCCTTATGGAAATATGTGAGTTCAACCTACTTGACCTATCATAACTAAAAACTGTTGTTGGGATAAGCCCTCTTTGTAAAATAAAAGAAGTTATGAGGATTGAGAATGAACCTCATGGAAGAAGTGAAATGACATGAGAAAGTTCAAAAGATCATGGTTGTGTTATGTAAGTGTGTATCCCTATTAACTAAAGGTAGGAATATGAATGAAAATGAAAAATGAAAGTAAGTGGAACCCGTCTACACTGCAGGCATGGGTATAATGCTTGGTGCATGAAGATATGTTGAAATGCATATCACAAAGATAGAGCATGCATATGACATGCATATATACTTATTATCATCTTTCATTGAATGTAAAATATGGTGATGTCATATATCATATGTTTAGTGATCATATGACTATGGAATCATAAGTAAAAGGTTTATGATGTTGAGTACATAGTTCCTTATGAGGATAAGGTAGGAGGATTAATAAAATGTTGGCCTTGGATGTGGTAGAGGAAGTGTTGGGATACTTCTAGATGACCAATGGGTCAGGTTGAAATCCAGAGATGGATGGTGTCCATATAAGGTATGGCTTGGTATACTTAAAATCGTAGAGAGGGGGAATATAAAAAAAAATTCCCTTGATCGAAAGGTTCGTTGATAAAGACCAGTTAGAATCTTTGTTTGCACTCTTTTCGTCGATGTGTGAGCAAAAAGTGAGTGCTTACATGCCTAGTTGGGCTCTGCTAGTCATGACAACTGTGATGTAAAAGGTTAGAAAGAAAACAACTAAGCTATTAACAAGAATTAAATAAAAACTAAATAAAACTATGAGCATGGAGATAAAAATAAAAACAAATGACAATGGACCAATATCACCAATGTATTAGCTGGTCTGATAG
>ML819468.1:24469-43072 GCA_009831015.1 Picea engelmannii
TTTGGCAGGCGCGCGGGTTTTGCACCCCACAGCCGCGCATATGCGCCCAAAATACGTAGATGTTGCACGCGCGCGCGTGCGCTCAGTGGGTGCATCGCGCTTTTTAATTTTTTGGCCATTTTTGCATAGTTTTGACCCTTTTGTTGTGCTGTGGAGTTAATCCTTGTGCCATGAATGACTATTTTTTTGTGTTGATGCAGAGTTCTTGTCGCCCTGCGCGGACGAAATTTCAGTGATAACAATCTTGATAAGACATCTTATTGCCTTGTGCATTGTTGAAATTTCCCAAATGGTATTTCTGGGTTGTTGAATAACTTTATACTAGTTGAGGAAAAAAAAAAAACCTTTTTACCGGTTATTGTCGTGTAGAAAGGGGGACATAGTTATGACTATGTCTGTTAAACTTCCATGTGGATATCATGTGAATGCATGTGATCTCTCAGCAGAGAGAGAAGCTCAGTGATGAGTATATCTATGATACTTATCATAATAATGATTGGAAGATCCTTGGGAGAAGGATCTGGAATTTTGATATGTCCATGTGCATGAATGACATGGAAAAGGTGCAAGCAATGAGCTTGTATGATGAATGTTTGGCTATGTTTGTATATACTTGAGTGAATGGATCTAATTCATTGTGAATTTTATTGATATGCAGACTGATATTAAGACCAAATAGATATGAGTGAATGATATTAAATGTGCAAGTGATGCACATGTATTATGTAAGAGTATATGTATACTAAAGGCACGATGTGATTCCCTAAGTGAGTGAAATGAAAGGCAAGAATTTCACTTTCCAATATTAAATGAATGCCATGGATGCATGGATAACTCCCTTATGAAGAGTCATGAAAGCTCTGTTTTGAATGATAACCTGAGGGGAATGTGCTCCATTCCCTCACGAAAGGCTAGTATAAATAGACGAAAGAGTAAATGAGAAAGGATGCTCTGTTGTCGTGATAAGAGGAAAAATGATTATTCCCTTGAGGATCACATGAGAATGATTGTGAACAATCATGAGTTAATTGATTTTAAAGTAAATATGTATGTGAGTTGTGAAATATACCTATGGTACCTACACATAGGCTTATGATTATGCATGTGGTTAAGTACATCATGGATGTAAGTTAACAAAAAAAGGAATATATGTGGATAAATAAGTTGGATGCATAACAAACATGCATGCTTGTATTCCTTATGGAATATTTGGTAAAAAGTTGAAGATAACTCAAGGTTGAGGCCATCAAAGATAGTGATGGATATGCAATAAGGAAGTTGCATGATGAAAGAGTTTCCTCTGGAGGAACTGTGTGAAGACTCTTTCTGGAGAACATATTCACAACCTTAATGACTGCTGAGAGTTGGGCAATGGGATGCAAGTATATATATATATATATATATGAATCCTAGATTACATTCTAAAACAAAATGTATGAGTGGGAAAATAGAAATTGAATATTGAATATTCTGATAACTAAATGGTAATGCGAAGAGTGCACAGGTTCATAATTCATTGTGAATAAAAGTTTTGTTGTGGTAGCATGTTGATTTACCAAGAAGGTTGAGGCGAACCTAACTAAGACTATTCAAGGAAAAGAGCATGGAGATCACAATAAGAAGTAGATTGCATAAGCAAAGAAGGAGAAAAGGAGGAACAATTTTCTAACCCTAAAAACTTTTAATTGTTTAACAGAGTTGTAAGCCTTATAAGAGAAAATGCGGGAACAAGTACAACTAGAAAAAGGGAAAATGAATAAATAAGAATATTTAAATGAACAGGATTGGTCAAACCATGTTAAATAAATGCAATGAGGTCCTGGAAAATAACTCAGCTGGACTACAAGTCCAGCGTTGTGTAGGATTTGGATGAGGGAATATTTCCTTGACTCCTTTCTCATTGTTTATTATTTTTCTATGGTATGAGAGACCTATTTGATGATGCGGGTAAATGTTTTGACACCATAATGATGATGGTTGAATGATTGTAAAAACAATTGAGAATTGTTTATGTTGCACTCATGAAAAAATTAAGGATAATGTGATGAAGTGCATACATATATGCTAGGACATATCTAAAAATGTTTTATTGATTGGAATGCTATGATAAATGCATTTTTATTTTACATGATGACTAATGTATTTTTGATATATGTCATGTGTAGAAAATAAATTGAAATTGTTCGGAAAGACAATTACCAATGATGGAAAACCTCAAAAAGAGGATGAATACGAGAAGGTTGTTGTTGATATTTGTTGGAGGGACTCTAAAAGTCCCCATAAAGAACCACCGATGAGGAAATATTAGAGAGGGTGTTGAAAGTCAGAAAATGTATAAAAGTGTTCATGCCTATAAGGCATAAGGTATGAAGGGATTGGGTAAGAATCCCTTCTAAAATATTTTATTATTTCAATGATATATATAATTTAAGTTGAGAGCTTGTTGGATGTCATTTATACCCAAGTAGGGTATGATTCAGGAAAAGAATCGAGGAATAGAGATAGGAATTATATGTCGGTCAAGGATGAGTTATAATCCTTGAAAGAAAATGCAGGAGTAAAACCATGGGTACGATAACCAATCTAGGGATATTGGGAATAAAGGTGCTCATAGTTAGCACATTGCATGGAATGCATTGAGGAAATGCATGATTGCATGAGAGGGCAATAAATGGATTTCCATCGAGGAAGGAGTACATTTTACTAATCCAATTGAATTGTGTAGTTGATAAAGAAAGGAAAATTTGGGTGGCCATGAGTGTTGGAACCCTGGTTACTAATGAAGGAGGGATGGTAGGGTGCATTCAAGAGAAACTTTTATTTTGTATGTGTTGATTGGGGATCATGATCAACATGTAGTAGAGAGCATAGTATTGTTGTAAGAGTGAAGGAGAATGATTAAAACTCATGGTGAAGAGGTTGGTTGAGCTCCAACACACCATGATAAAGTTCTTATCATAAGTGTGGCAAAATTGAACCCAATATAAAGGGTTCATTGGGTATGAATGTGGCCATGAATATTGGCACATTGATTAAAGTCATTTGATATTTTAATTGCATTTAGAAAAAATTGGTATGCTGAAAGGATGCATACGTAAAGAATGATATTTTTATTTTTTCTTTGTACCCTTGAATAGCTGAAAATTACTTGGATTGTTAGTATGCATTGTTTTGAGAATATAATGTGCATGAAAACTAACAATTTGTTTGGTGAGGAATGTTGAAATTGCAGGAAGAAAAGGATCTTGGATATGGAAATGTTGTAAGCCAATAAGGAATACAAAATGCCTGTTGAGATAAACTGTTATGGGAAGGAAAGTCCCATACCTATGGATCTAGTTCCTGTGTGGAACAGATTTGAAAATAAATGTGGAATTTGGAAATATGTGGGTGACAGATTTGCAAGAAAATTTTGAATTTGAAATCGATGATAATATCTCATAATTTTTGTATACCTATGATACAGGTGAGGCAAAAGAGATCTATATAGGGAGGACAGGTGAAGGATGTCAATATGGAAATCATGAAAAAGACTATTTTTGAGACAGGAGAACCCGATGGTAAGCCATGATTGCCCTAGAATATGTTGTGTTGTGGTAACACAAGTCAGAGGGATGCCTTGACTGAGAAAGTCTGAGGGATGCCTCGACTGTAAGGCTCAATGAAGTCTTTAAAACTCTTCCTTGGAAAGAAAATATGGATTACCCGAGGGAGTGTATAGAAGAGAAGGGGATGCCTGAGACTAGGCTTGGAGGGTGAGTGACCGCAAGGAAGAGGAGACTCTGATAATTCTTATAAACTATTGATTGGGATCATGCACATAATGGGTATGTCAAGGAAAAACAATGAGCCAAGATAAAAATAAAACCATGTGGATGCAAATCCATGAAATGTACAGATAAGTGTTTTGCTAGATTATGAAATTTTTCCTCTTGAATTTTTCACAACAGTAAGATGTTTTCACATGAAATTATGATTAATATGATTGTTTTCCAAAATTATTGAAGGAAGGTGATGAAGAAAAAGGGTCTGGAAAGGACCTGACCAAGAAAGAGGATCAATATTTTTGAAGTAGCTGAATGACAAAGTCATGTCAGGTGTTACTGAGAAAGAACATTGAGGACGATGTTCCTTTTTAAGGGGGAGGGGATTGTAACACCCTTATTTCCCCCAGCTTGCAATTAATCATTAATTATGATTACCATGCTATGGAATGTGAAACATGTAAATTTATTATTGTTTAGATTGCCAATAACTAACTGTGGGGGTGAATCCTTGAAGTACTGGTTATGATATCACTAGAGGAAAGAGGGAAGAAACTGTAGAGAGGGTTCATTATGTAAAAATGACCCAAATTATCCTTGTTGAAATAATAAGACTCATCATGATCCCAAGGAAAAAAATTAGTTAATGAAAGAAGGACTAGTGGTTGAACAATCAAATACCCCCATGAATGGAAGCATGGAGAGTCTGGATGAGGAGACAGAAAACTATCAGCCTGAAGTACCACAGAGTGCAGTTTTCCTATAGGCCCAGACAGACCTGAGTTCCTTCTAACAGAAGGAACATGAAATTTCTAGAACCTCTCTAGGGAAAAAGGAGAGGGCATGCAAGAGAAAGGATACCATTCAGAAAAAGGAATAGAGCATGTGAGGTTCTTCAATGGAGAAGAAGAACTAAAGAATTAAGTTGTTCTGGAAAAGGCGAGAGAACGTGAGAACAAATCTCAGAGAGTTTGCAGAAAATGTGACCTAAGAAAGAGGTTGTGAGCTTGACGCTATGAGAGAATTTGATAAACCTCACAGAGGATGTGATAGAGAAAGAATCTCTAAGAAAATGAAAAATTTCCATAGTGATATCATGGCTTGGAATGGGGGTTCCCAGATCACTAAGAATGAATGAATCTGAGCCTATGGTTAGGTAGAAAAGAGAAAACCACAATCAATTGAATGGTGATTGACTATAATAGATAATTATTTCATATAACCTATGTACTAGAATTGGAATGAGTGGTTGGATGTTTGTTCTGATGACACAAAATTTCATTATATGATTAATATTAGAAATGCTTATTATTCTATAGTGAACCCCTACATTTGAATGGTTTTTGTTTGCCTCTTCTTAGAGGCAAGATAACTACTAGACATGGGTCTTCGAATGAATTTAGAAATAAGTTTATGGTTTTTTTGATTGGTTGGAAAATCCTTAAGGGAGTTTTCCAAATGATGGATTTAGAAATGTAAGAATCAGGGCATAGTTTGTTGGAATGCTTCAGTCCTATTGACCCCTTGAATTTACATTCATAGGTAACTAAACATTTTGTAAACGAAAGGCACTTCCTTCAAACTAGTCATCCAAGTAACCATGGGCTCATTCCCACGGCCTTAATCAAATTTTGGCTGAGAGATAAGGGTGTATCTCTCGGAACTTATCAAAAACCTCATATGACCAGGACCATGGAACATAACGCTAAGCCCAATGGGAGATAACCCTTGTGAGTCTCGGGGCTTTGAGGGTCCGAAATTTTGTGATTTCATAATCCTCATAACACCTAGATTGTGTGGAAGGTGACCTATCAAACTGGTAACTTGACAGATGACTGGAAGTTGGCGATCAATTACCTGTAATCATAGGATTCATCCCCTTGTTAAACCTCGATCCACTTCCCGGACGTGAATTAACATGAGTTGTATATCTAAGGGAACTTGAGATCTCCCTTGATTATTGGATCTACACTGTGGTTAGTCTGGCGTTGACCAATTTGGGAGAACAAAGGTGTTATAACAATAAAACCCTAGAATGTTGAAATCATGAGGTAATGTGGACCATGGATCTAAGGATCCTTTGGGACCCCTCTCGACCGTTTGATCATGGGGACATACTATCATGTTTAGAGAACGTGGGGGTACACGTGTCAAGAAACAGTGATGCCATGTGTGGTGGCCTTGTGACATAGTAAAGAGATGTCGGTAACCTGAGGCATGTGCCACACATCTTGCCAGTGTGTTTTGGGTTTACAGGTGTCCCTCTAGGAGTGATCCAACATAGAAACCTAGGGACCTTTGAGTTAGAGTCGTGAGCCATTGATATAGAGATTCCATTGAGGACCTCTCCCAACCATCCAATAATTATTTGACTCTTCGACTAAACCCCATTTTGAGTGATTCAGGATGCAAGGTGTGAAGTTTCCTCGAATGCCGAAGTTCCGAAGCAACGAGGACTGTCAATCCAGGGATGCTTCAGGATATATCCTAACCACTGGATCTAGATTGTGGTCAACCTAGCACTGACCAATCTAGGAGAAAAAAGGAAATTATACAGCCAAACACCCTAACTCTGAATTCGCAAAGCAATGGAGTTCATAGATCTAGGGATCTACGTGGACCTGTCTCAACCATGGAATAAAATGTTTTGGGAGGTTGCTTGTAGGAGTTTGGACTTCGGAGCTCCAGGTGATTCCACAGGTAGTAGAGGATGGAGGCTTTCAGATTCTGTCAGTATGGAGTGACGTGGTACAATGATGTCACCTAGGGTAACGTGGACCCATGTTTGGCATGCCACATGTCACCTTGTTTCGTTCATTTTAAAGACATTATATGCCAATTGGAATGTGAAACATGTAACCCATTGATGGGGCCATGTGTCACATCTACCCTATGCCACATGTTAACACCCTAGCACATGCTCGCTAGCCTAATAGCTGGTTGAATACCTTGGAGAACTAGGAGTTTGGGACTTTGTAAAACTTGGGAAGCTGGAACATATTCACCTACCTGTCCCAGTTTCTACGTTTAACACACCACCACGTGTAAGTGTGGACCCTTCAGGAGTCCAGGTTTTAGGAATCTAGAGGATATGCGAATATAGAAAAGGGTTTTTAGCATTGAACTCTAAAATCACTTAAGCCTGTGCATTAAATGAGGGTAAATTTTAGCCATTGGATTTAACGGTGGATGGATTTCCACCATAGATGCAGGAGTGTTGGTGAACTCCAAGACTTCATGGAACTTCCCATGTAACCACCCTCCAGTGTCTATGTCATCACTAAAGGGTGAAAACCTTGGTCGAGTTCATTCCAAGAAGGATGGTCGAGTTCGTGCCAAGAAGGATGGTGCGAATGAGGTGAACCCAGGTGGGTGCCACCTATCCCTTGACCAATGATGTCGAAAGAGCTTCGTAATGGCATAAATTCCAATCCAGAAATTAGAATTGAGTATGGTAATAGTCGTCGGAAATATCTTGAGGAGCAGATGATGACGGAGACCTCAAAAAGAGGATTCAAGATAATTAATAAAAGAAATATTTGATGCCCCATCCCTTAAAAATCTACTTAGGGGTTGGGTGTGTTACGTAGATCCACTATGATCACCCTTCCTATCATGAGAAATGGATGATTCCAATTTCCTTACACTGGTGACTTGTTTTGTGCTAGAATATTTATTCACTTGTATCTATAACATATTCAGACTATGTAGCATATCCTCCGGAGATCTTATTATCCTTTCATTCTTTTCTTAATAGCTCTTCACTTATTTCTACAAGTTTCTCATAGTCTCGACTTACTACACCATATCCACTATGATTCTATATACATTGGATATGGCCTCTGCATTTCCCGTGATGACATGTAAACTTATGACCTCCTCCTCATGGATTTAATATATTTGGGAATCCTCCATATCTCTAGTCCTCATATGGTAACCGTATATGTTTTTCCTATGCCTCTAATTATGCAAGAAGTGTGCATGCAACAATTACATGCTAGATTTAAACATATTATAAAATTGTCATTGATTAAGCCGCATGTTGGTTATTACTCTTTCTATCTACTTCTTGGCTAGCCCAGGTTTATATCTAAACATGTTTCCAAAAAAACCCTCTAAAACTATCGCCCCCCTGGTAAAAAAGAAGGAAACACAACACACATAATCTATTGTGCAGTCTCGCCTGAGATGGTTCTATGAGTGATTGCAATGATCAGATGCTCGCAGTCTAGGAAAGAGTGGGGATCTTGTTTTGCAATTCATCTTCTTAGGCCTTGATCTGGTTATTATTTCTATTATTCTTAATATTCATTCATTTGTTAAGGTTATGAATGCATTCTAATCGATCTAACATATGACAATTCTAATTGAATCATCCATTCATTCATTCATCATCTAGCTACCAACATTAGGTAAATATACCATAAACACAACACATAACATGGGTTTTACCATGGTTCACTCCCTCTTGGGATATGTCTACAAATATTTGGATTCTTATGCTCTTCTTATTATGTTGTTATAAAGTATGGTGCCACGGGACGCACAACAATTCCAATTCTACAACCAAAAAATAGGTTCCACCACCTCCATGAGGCTGACTAGATCGCACCAGGATCCACAGCCTGCAATATAACCCTCAAGATATAGCTACTTGACTCTCCTACAACTCAACAACTTACAAAAGTATCTTATATATTACAGTAGTTTCCTTATTCGAACAAAACAAAACTCAGGGAAAACCATCGTAGCAACAACACCAACCTCGACCTAGAACTCCTAGGTGCTTATTTATACTAATTTTTAGCTTATCCTTGATTACAATTTCTTCCACAAACCCTAACTCTAAGGTGGTTAGGGTTTCCTACATGCATGCCTTGCATGCGTTCCTCCTTTGCATGCATCTTTTCCTTGCATGTGATTCTTTTCCTGCTAGCTATCTTTTTCCAAATTAAGCTTTATCTTCCCAAAAATGGGATTTTCCTCAAAATTGGCATGTGTCCAATAGGACCCAAACACTGACATGTGGCTCGTACTGAACCACCTAGGTAGTGCATGCTGCCTCGAAAACCTCTTCTAGGCTATGGAACTTTTCTGCAAGTTCCCTTCCTCTTGCATGGACCTGTGCGGCCTTCTTCATGAGTGCCTCTAATGCTTGCGTTGTGATCTCCTCCCAGATCATTGTTGTGCACTCTATCCTTTATTGCGCCATGTTCTTCTTCTCCTCCTCCAACTGCACAATCATATCCATTGATTTGTCTTGAAGGGGTTTCATCTGCACCTGTCTTTCTTGCCTCTGTGTCTGTGCTACTTTTAACTCTGCCTGCAACTTCTTCATATCTTACGTTCCTTTCAGACGCTCGGTGATACTCATTGTATTTTTCCTCTACCTGAGGTCCTAAATCATTACACTTATCCTTTCTTCCTCCTGGTCCCACTGCTGGACCTACTTGTCTTCCTCCAACATTGTCCAAAGTTGCGCTTCTCTGTCAAACAATCCTGTTGTTGCATTGATTTGTCTTTCCATCTCATCGATTTGGCTTGTAGATTCCTATTTCCTCTGCTCCTTCACCTCTGGGGGAGTCGTTGGATTGATATTTTCTTTTAGATCCTTGATATCCTTCCAGTACTAATCTAGTACCTATGTGATGAGGTTTATCTTTTCCTCGACACTTATTTCTACTGCTTATGCACTGTTAGGGATGCGATTATACATTGTTGTCTATCCCTGTTCCATTTTGTTTTTGCATTTTTTTTCCTCCTTGGTTTCTATTTTGATCCTCAATAATCATTTATTCTGGTAGGTGTTTATACGCCTTGGCCTTCTTGTGCGACCCCCCATGTGTGTATGATTGGTCACTTTGGTGGCCCTATTCCTTGTGGGGTAGTTATCAAGGGGGTTTATTATGTAGTTGTATCCCCCATTCCGTGTTCTTCTTTTGTTGGGGAAGTGTCCTTTTTTCCTTCCTGCACATCTTCCTTCAGTGCACTCCCCTTCTTCTACAGCATTGGCTTCTGGTTGGGTTTCCCAGACTTCGTTGGCGTTTTGGCCATAGCAGTGTCACCTATAGGTGTCTTGGTTCCCCCTGATTCGACCTATGTTTCTGTGGGCACTTCCTTGCCCATAACTGGGATCTTCCAGTCATCTCGCCAATCATGCATTGCCATTTCTACATCTTCTCCATTGATGCAGTAACAGAGTTGTGACCATTCTTTGGTTGGATCCCTATGCTCCTATATCCACATGGTGTGTCATGTGGATCTGAAATTTGTAATACATTGGTATTGCACGACAATAATTGGGGTGATCCTCCACATGTTTTCTATGCTTTCCTAAATGTCACTAAAGTACCGCATAAAGGTACTTGCGTTGCCACTTCTTCTTTTGGGGTTTGAAGTGCTCCCCATTGAGGTATATCGTGTTATGCGGGAACAACCAATCCTATTGCAAAAATAATAATATGGTGACTCCCTCCACTCGACTAATGTTATCAGCATCAATATCCAAGGATAAAGGAAGTCTCCCAAATACTATGTGTCTTTGCAGTCATCAAGGAACAGGTTTAATATATAAGGGGCGCAACTGAGCATGGTGCTATTGGTGCATTAAGTTGTCGCTACAATAACCCCTGTAGGGACTTCCTCCTTGCAACATTTTCTTAGAATCTTGCAGGCCATAATATTTGTGGCCATTCTTGTGGTTGCACCATTGATTATTTTTATAATTATACCACATGAGCCCCTCTTTGTGCCATAGTTTTTATTCATCTCCTCGGTGCTTTCTCCTTTGTTTTGTCTTCTCGGTACTACGCGAGTCTCTCTCCCATGGACGAAAGAACTGTGATGAAGGAAATCAACTCAATGTCGATTGAGAGAAGTTCCTCCAACCATAAAAATCCTCCATGGAGGACCGCCATTAACTTCTTGACACAGTTGTTTACTTCCTTCCTTCTACCAAAATGGGGAATTTATACCAAGTTGAGGATACCTGTGTTGTCCAAGTCGACTGCCCATGCCTTTGGTTGATGTATAGGATCCCTGAAGGATCCTATGCCTATGTTTTTGGTGTATACTTGTTGTGCAAATTCTGGGTATTTTCCATCATCGACCACATCGTGGTATGAATAATTCAAATTTTCCACACAACCCAAAAGTGTTGGTGTGGCCTACGCTCCCTCTAGAATGCACAATAATATGATGGTTGCATTGGGTTGATTGCATGGGGACCACGCCATGGGGTGTTTTCCATTTCTTCTGACCAACGCGTTAGAGGTCCCAACCTCCACTTGTTTGTTCTCTACGCCCAAGTCGGGATGCCCTTCCTTCTTTTGCGTAGAACCTTCTTTAGGATGTGGTCTTTGCGCTAAAGCCTCTGTGTGAGCACTATATTCACCATTTTTTATTTGGGCTTCTTCATCCCTCACAGGTTACTGTAGGTTTCCTACATCATTTATTTTGTGGCCTAGCACACCTTCGTGCAAATCAATTTCCATGGCAACTGTTGTTGGGGATTTTGTTTCTTCCTCCACCAATGTAGGGATTGTTGGTTTGACTCGTGGCAATGGAATTGCGTCAACATCGACGAATTACTCTCTCTGTGTGGTTTCTTATTTGACCTTCATGATTTCTTGAAGCACTCTAACACTGCTATAGGTTTTCCTCCCTATTTGGCTTGGCGCACCAATATTTGTTCATGCCATCATGGGTATTACTCACTGATGATGTAGACCCCTGACCCTTGGGCCGAGATCCGAACAGGATCATTCTCCTTCGAATCTACAGAACTGAAATAGTCTTTTCAGGCCTCGCTGGAACCCCATGAATTTGATCCACAGGTCCTGCGTGAAAACTCGCCATGCGCAACTTATCACCAGGCGCGAGCCTCACATATCCATATGACCACAACTAGCCTCAGCGCAAATTCCTTTCACAATTCGCGAGCTTGTGAGTCGACGACCCTCGACTCCTCTTTCTCTATTCGTCGATACTCGAGATTGCGATACGGGTATGGCTCCTTCCTAGCTAGCACCTGTACAAGTGATCACCGACTAGGGCCTAATTCTAGCACCCCTCGCAACTCACAACTTTGTAAGTTGGAGTGATGAGCTCTCCTTCTCCTCCTTTGCAAATCCTCGAGATGCGATAAGTCAACAATGGGTTGAATCCTTCCCCAGGCGACGTGTGTCCACCACCTGTCACCCACTTCCACTTTTCTCTGGGCACTTGTTGTTACGCCACCTGTCAACTATGCGGCCCCACCTATCGGGTGTGCTACATGTTCATACAAGCCCTCAACGCTTGGAACTTCATGACTTCTACAGTTGAAAAGAAGTCCCTTCAATCCCCAAACCTTTGATATGTGATACCCTGTGAAGGTTCTCATCCAACGGTTCTCCCATGACTTGGATCCAACGGTCTAGATCTCCTTTCTCTGCTCCTTGCAACTCGAGACGAAACCAAGAATTTGGTCTACCTTCCCACCTCACGAACCCCGAGTTCATGAAATGATCCAACGACATGGGTTGAAATGAGATCAATGGCTCATATTGACCCTCGAATCCTAGGTGATAAATTTCACCAACCTCTAACCACCTTGCAACTCCACTGGATCCTACGGTCCTCGTGACTTTGTGAATTCTCCACAGAGAATTATGACCGCCCGATTCACTCCTCAATGGCTTCTGTTCAATGACTGAATGTTCTCCCTCCTGAACTTGATTTCTATGTGACGGCTTCAATCCCTGTTTCCCTTTGAACACTTCAAAGGTGTTATCCCTCCCGAGCTTTCACTTGCAAACTCAAGCCTTCCAAAAGGTTCATGCTCACACTCCTTGTGACAAACTTTCAAATAACCTTTGGTTATTTGAGTCTTCGACCCTGTGCACTCTTTGCAATAGTGGTCCTTCAACCTTCACCTTAGTTGATAAGTTATAAGCCTCAACTAGCCTGTGCACACCTTGCACGGCTCTGTGCTTCTCCTGCACTTCTGTGGGTATGAGAACAACGGTATCTTTCCTGAGCTTTCTGAGATGAGACTCAGACCTTCGTCAATGCATACCTTGTGGACATTCACTGCACTCCTTGCAGGAATTCTTAGGAAGAGAAACAATTGAAACTCATTCTTCTTCTTTCTCTGACTTCATACATTCAACATGAAATCATACACACAATGCATCATTGAAACAAATGCGTAACAGAGAAACAAATCAACTGTAAACATACCATTCAACAAATGTAAACAGTAAGCATCATAACACCATGAAAGTTGAGTCAAATCTTCATATATTAACTCAAGTGCTCATGTACATGGGTTCTTCTCTACAGCTCTCTACTACAACTCTCAATGATGATAATGTTACAATGATACAAGGGTGAGGGTGTCTATATCCATTTTCCCTCCTACGCTTCTAAACTGTCTAATCTATTAAATCAAATCTACCTACTTTCATTTAAATGACTTAAATGCCTATTAAATTCTACAGATGAGAGTAATTCCTCCAAATCTGTTCATATCTCCAAGACATAAATGCAAGTATGCTTCTCCTAGTTATTACATTAATGCTTCAATTTTTCAAAATTCAAAACGTTTTCATAAAAATGTGCTCTTTTTGCATCCGCGTGTTCATCTGTTCCTTTGGCTAGGTGCGTGATTTGGATTTGTATGATACTCCTCCATCACTCACTTTTCACCGAATGGGATTCGACTAGTTCACACTGTGCACTCGTCTATTCGCTTCGGATCTGCGTGATATCTATTGCTGCAAGTTTTCAATTTTACAATAAGTTGTAATTTGTCCTCATTTCCCCTTTATATAGAAGGTTTCATCAATGTTGTGAAACTTCCCAGGTTGCGATTAATGCAATAAATCTTTATGAGTATGTTTCATTTAATTTTCATAAATGCCGCTAGTTGGCGCCTTTTTTCCCTAACCATCGTTTTTTTCTTTTTCGAACCATTGTTACCTTTTTTCGGTGCACTGAAACTTTTTAAGTGTGTTGTGAATTTCCTTTGTGATTTTTCGTTAGTGCACACTGTTTTTCTTCATGTTACGAATCTGTTGTTCGCAGACCTTTTTATGTTTGTCGTGCTAAGTCCACTTTTTCTGTGTACCATGTTTCCCATTATTTTTTGTATTTTCTTTCTTTTCTATTTTTGTATTTGGTTTTCCTTTTTTTCTCCTTTTTATTTATTTTTCTCATTTTCTATCTTAACTTCTACTATAGTACACTATGTACATGTATTTCTTACTACGTTGTAACTTTTAAGTACTAGGAGGTCGACTGTCCCTGCACAATTTCAATTGACTCCCATTGATCATTCCTTTCAAATCTATTCCTTCCAAATCCTTTATCTGTATAGATCCCACATATGTGATAGTATTGACTTCATAGGGCCATAACCAATGCATTATGAATTTACTAGGATGTTGAAAAAATTTACTGTCATAGAGCAAGACTAGGTCTCCTTCCTTGAAGCTCTTCTTCTTGATATGCCTATCATGCCAAGATTTGTCTCCTGCTTTCTATACTTCTTGATGAAATCCTGATAGGATCCTATCCTCTTCCATATCCATTAGTTGGTTCAATATTTCCTTTATTGTGCCTCTTTCTGTCACGTTGGTGATTGTTGCTACGCGTAGAATGGGTACCAAGAATTCTAGTGGTACCACTGCTTCTTTCCCATACACCAACCTGAATGGTGTCTGTCCTATCATCGTATTACATGTACTCATGTATGGCCATAGTACTACTGGTATTTTCAAGTCCCAATCATCCCTGTTGACATTGCAGATCTTCGTTAGAGCATTCTCCAAGATCTTATTGAAGGCTTCTACTGTTCCATTTTCCTAAAGATGGTATGGTGTAATATTCTGATGATAGATCTCAAAATCCTCAATCATAGCCTTGATAGTACTGTTGATAAAGTGAGTGCCTCGGTAACTCATCAAAATCCTTGGACAACCAAATCTAGTGAGAACTTGCTCAAACAAGAAGTGTGTTGTTGTCCCTGCGTTGTAGTCTTTGACTGGTGCTACTTCTACCCTTCTTGTTAAATATTTTGTCACAGTAATGATATATCTAGATCCTGACCCTCTTGTTGGTGGATTAATTGGTCCCACAAAGTCTATTGCCCACTTTTCAAATACCTGCAAAGTGACGTGTGGTCTTAGGGGAATCTCATCCTGTCTATTAGGTTTATCGACCCTATGATAGACATCACATCTCTAGAAATATTCCTTAGCATCTTTGTGAATTGTTGGCCACATAGTCCTGCATGAAATACCTTCTGCATATTATATTTTCCCACATAATGTCCTCCAACTATTCCCTCATGAGCTCCTTCCAAAAAATGAGGCCTCTCATGTTCTAGTACACATCTTCTCAAAATCTTGTTTGCACCCATTTTATATAAGTGTCCTGCAATCAGTTGATAGTCTAAAACTCTGACTACCATATTTTTATTCTTTGCAGTGTTAACTCTTGTGGCACAATCCCTATACTCAAGTATTTAATAATATCAACAAAATATTCATCATCTATTTGGACTGAAAATAACTGCGCATTAGGGAAGTTTTCTTCCAAGTTGGTAGGTTCTTCTCCATTCGTTACCCTTGTCAGATGATCAAGTCATGCATTCATCTTCCCTGGTTTGAATATCACTTCAAAATAAAATTATTGAAATAATAACAATCATCTACAGATTCTCCCCCCCCCCTCCCCAACACTGGCTTGTTGACTAAATATTTGAGGGTTGAATGATCTATGAACATCTTAAAGTTTTTTCCCAGTAAGTAATGTCTGAACTTCTGAAGTACATAGACCATATCTAGGCCTTCTCTTTCTCTAGTATTGTATTTCTACTCTGATTCTGATAATATTCTTCTTACAAATGCTATAGGGTGGTCCAAATATCCTGCTCTTGGTTGTGCCAGAATTTCTCCAAGTGCCATAGTTGATGCATCTACATGCACATGAAAAGTATTTTCCCAGTCTAGGAATACTAGAATAGGTGATGTGACCATATTTTCTTTTAGGGTGTCCAAACCTTGTTGACATTCCACATTCCACTGAAATTTAGTATACTTATTTAACATTTTTTCCATTGGCGTAGTGATCTACGCATACCCTTTTATAAATTTTATGTAGTATCTTGTATGTCCCAATGTTTCTCTCAACTGGCATACTGATTTTGGTGGTGGTAAATTGACAATAACTATAATCTTGGTAGTATCTACTAGAAATCACTGTTTGCAAATTATATGGCCCAATAATATTCCAAAAGGTGTCCCAAATATGCACTTCTTTTTGTTCAATGATATCTGACACTTCCTACATCTTTCCAACATTAGCCTTAATACTTCCACATGGTCTTTTAACATAATATATATAGTCCAATCATCCAGATACACTTCTAGAAACTGATGTATGAACTCCATAAAAGCAGTTATTACTACCCTTGAAAATATGGTTGGTGCATTCTTCAACCCAAAAGGAATGACTGTGTATTGGTAGGATCCCCATTCTGTGGAAAAAGTAGTCGTGTACCTATCTTCTAGGGCTATATTGATCCGATGGTAACCTGAGAATCCATCTATAAAAGAATATGATTCCTGACCTCCCACATTCTCTAGGACTTCATCTGTAAAATATGTAGGGAAAGGGTCATGTAGGCAAGCATCATTCAGTTTCCTCAGATCTACACAAATCCTTATCCCTCCTTGTTTCTTCTCTTGAACTACCATAGGGCTTATCCATTCAGATTCTTCCACTGGTCCTATGATACCAACTTCCAACATTCTGTCAATTTATTCTTTTACTCTCTTCTTATATATTGGATTTAGTCTATAAGGTCTCTGTCTGACAGATCTAGCCTTAGGTTTGAGAGGTATCTTCATCTCTTGCATCTCTCCTACTATTCCTTTCATCTCTATAAACATTGTTGGGAATAGGTCACTATATTCACGTAGTAGCTCTGATATCCTTTCTACTATTTGTTCATCCCAATAGTCTCCAACACTTTCCATTTTAGGATTATCAGTTGTGCCAATGTTGACTTTCTTCACCTTGATTAGCACAGAAAATACTTCTGACTCCAAACCTGGACCTTCCACCTCTTTTTCTCCTTCAATTTCTGTAATATGAATATTGCAGGGGTCATCTTGATCTGGTGCTTATTCTTCCACATGATACCATGACAATAGCTATTTGATTGTCTGTTTTTTCTGTTGTTGGTGTTCTATCATGAGTTCAACCTCTGGTTCATCAATAAATATCACACCTCTTATATGTTTAATTTTTGAATCCATGTTGGGGTTCTCATGTTCAAATGAGAAAGTTACTATAAAATTATGATGTAATGTTGTCCATTCTGCAGTGCCTCTATGCAGTTCCTGGTCTACATACCAGTTTCTTGGAATTCTTTCCAATGTGTGGCTGAAGTGATGAGGCCATTGTTCTTGTGGTGTCATCCTCCATAGTGTTTTGCATCTCTCCAAATGTTATGCCAGTGTCCCCTTTCCATCATATCTTTTCATCTTATTTCTCCCGTGATTTGTGTCGAATCTAATGCATAGTAACCTCTTACATTGGTACCAGTCCTTAATTGTTTCTTTTGTTAGAAAAACAGGACCGAGGAGCAATAAAATAAAAAAAATGCGAAAACAAAACATAGAATATACACAATACAAGAGAGACAAAGATTTACGTGGTTCACCCAGTGTGGGCTATGTCCACCAGAGAAATTGCCAGGTCCTTTCTTTATTATTATCCAGCAAAATGAAGGGATACAACCTATAGAAAAACCCGTTGTAACTTCCTTTTCTTTATCTCACAGTCTCCTCTCTCAGAATACAATATTCGCTAACATACATAGCTGCAATACATTTCCCTCATAAAAGAGGGTTGCCTTCTAGGGAAAAAAACCCTAACATAATCTCTATTGTTAGATCTGCGACCTTATAATGAACGGTCCATATTTACAATGAAATTACAATATTTTTACAAGGCAATTTTTTCTTCGAGGGCTTCGCCCCCGAACCCCCGTTGGGGGCCCACTTACCCCCAAACCCCCCAGCCGGGGGGATAGCCCCCCTAGACCCCACAGAAGGGGTACCCCCCCTCTGCACTCCCCCACGTAGAAGAGTGTACATACTTTTGGTGTGTAAATACTTCATGGGGTATAAACATGGCTGAAAGTAAAAGACCTCTAAATCAGGAAGATAATCAGGCTCCACAACCAACAATCTCCCACTTGGAGACTGATCTCAACAACTCCACCGCTGTTGTATATGCTGGACTCTGAACCTTCTTGGACCTGGAAAATTTCTCATCTTCATCTTCATTCTTGAAGACCAACTGAAACTGAGCAAGACCTCAGCTTCTCCTTGGTTACTCCCTTTGTTAACATGTCTGCAGGATTCTGGCTAGTGTGTATCTTTCCCAGCTTCAATTTCCCATCTTCCAAGGCAGATCGTATGAAGTGGTACCTCAACTGTATATGCTTAGTCTTCGAATGGAAGGTTGAGTTATTTGTAAGGTGAATGGCACTCTGACTATCACAGTACAACCTGTTATTCTCCTTCTTCTTTCCCAATTCCTCCATAAACCTTTGTAACCAAATCATCTCTTTACTAGCCTCTATAGCAACAACATACTCTGCCTCTATTGTTGAAAGTGAAACAACCTTTTGTAGTTTCGAAATCCAACTTACTGTTGTTCCACCTATAGTAAAAACATACCCTGTGGTGCTCCTCCTGCTGTCTTTATCACCTGCCATATCTGAGTCAACATATCCCTGTAGAAAAGTGTTTGAACCTCCAAAACATAATGCATGTGTAGT